>VRLP01003294.1:0-35000 GCA_009660295.1 Lophius piscatorius | reverse complement strand
GGATTAGATTTTTGGGCCTCCAGGATCCACTTTGGTTCTGTCTGCTGTTGCCAGCAGACCGGCTTTCCTGCAGATCCAGATTGCGCTCAGCTGTGGAGAGTAGGTACAATTACTCAAGCACTGTACTTAAGTACATATTTGAGGTACTTATATTATTACGGCGCCGACCTCCCGGCTAAATTCTACACGCTTGACCTTTAAGTATTTGTGATAAACTGAGTTTTACTTTATGGATTTGAGAAAATGAGTCTACTCCTCAGTGATTAGGGAAGTAATTGGATTACTTTGAACATCTGTAGCAGTAACATCGGAACAGTAATCCAAACATAACATTTTACTGCGCATAAGTTCTGTTACTTTGATCCTTCAAGTACTTTGGAGTAAAAAACTAGGGGTCTTACTCATAATGGAGTATTTTCTGAGAGTTACGAGTACTTTTCTTCAAGTAAAGAATCCGGATACTTTTGCCACCACTGCTGATGAATCCAGAGTTGTGCTGTGACGACGTGATGATCGCAGAAAACTTTTCAGATCTGCACTCAAGGGATTTAAAAACACATTTTTGGGCTGAATTTGATAAAAAACTTTTCCCTGTTTGATAATCCGACTGTTTTTAGCTTATTTTTACGAGGTTTTCCGTGAGCCATGGAAATACTCTTTCCTGTTATTTTTCAGCTGGCCGTTTACTAGAGATGATGAACTGTCGGGCTCATGTACGGCTCTATTGTTCTGTTGACCAGAGGTCGGAGGTCGGAGCCCGGATTTCTTTTTTTGACCTTGTCACAAAGTTCCTGTTACCATGGTTACCACTCGCCTGTTTACCCTGACTACTCATGTCGGCAGAGTCTTTCTGCTTCTCCCTTTCCTGGTCGCCAGAGCGGATGACCTGTTTCCATCCACGGGTCGGTACCAGAATCAACATCTGTTAACCCGGGCCCAAACCGATCCAATCAACCAGAACCAGGACTTTTACTGATGCTGCTTTCAGCCGCGACATTCCGAGTCGCTGGGAAAAAAAAAACGTCCGGAGGATCGGACGATGTAGATATTTTCTAAACGTAAACTTCATTACTGTAATAAATTAAGTATTTATTTAATCTTATTATTATTATTATTATTATTATTATTATTATTATTATTATTATCTTAACCATCCATTAACTATTTATAGGTATTTTTATTCCATTGTCTTGATTTGATCACCTGTAAGAAACATTGAAATAATTGTTTTTAAATCTGCTATATATATAAATAAATAAAGTTTGTCTGATTGATTGAAAATACCCCCAAACTACCGATGAAGATCGGCTCTTCGCCCTCTTCATTTCCACTTTGAGGTGTGAGTTCTCTCTTGGATATTAAACTGCTGATACTTTTGAAGGAACTCGTCAGGAATGTTTCCACCAGCAGGGGAAAAAAAAACCGAGGAGAGCTTTTTTTTTTGTGTGTCGGAGGACTGAGGAAGAGTCTAATCAGCTGTTCTTCGCTCGAGAAGACTGAACAACCTCTTCATCATTCATCATCAGTCATTTTTCTCCAACTTTTTTTTTGTTATTTCCTGCACTCTTTTAAAGTGACCCATCATGGCTGCATCCAGGGAATGTTTCCTCCAGCAGGTTTTTTTTTTCCCCGGCCCGAATCAGCAGCAGCTGAAAAGAAGAGTTTTTTCTTCTTCTTCTTCTTCTTCTTCATTTTTTTTTTTTACTTTTTACATAACTCTCTGCAAACAAACCATTCATTCTAGAAATCCTCCAGGTTACTCCGGAGGGTCGCACCTCCGCACGTTGACCCCCGCATCCGCCTGGAAATCTATTAAACTCTTCCTCATTCGTCCTCTTCCTCCGCTCTAAGAAAAACAACTGCTGTCATTAATTGATATTCTGCAAAAGTTTATCCTGTGCAGAGTTGCAGACGGGCTGGATCCGGTCCCAGCAGGACATCCTGGACAACTTTCATTTCATCACAAGGCAGAAACCGAAAAAAACAAAAAAAACAAAAAAGAAGCGTTCGCTCTAATATTCAGACCTGCGGGGGAAAAAAATGAACGTTTGCTTACGTGAATGTTTTTGGACTGCAGGAGGAATCTGGAGGGAACCCGTGGAAGCAGGAGGAGAACAGGCACTGAAAGGCCCCTTTTGTCAGCAGAGGGGGGGATTTGAACCCAGAACCTTCTTCTTCCTGTCATGCTAACTGCGCTACACCTTCGAAACCTTCTTGGTGGAGCGAATTATTTATTTCAATCTTTTTCTTGAAACTTCTTCACTTTTTTATTTTATATTTAACTTTTTTTTTGATTGCATTAAGTGTTTGCGTCTCTATCCTGCACTCCTGGTACCAGAACCACCTGTACTTTTAGAATCTTGGAATCTTTTTTTTTCGTGTTTCTTTTTTACCTTCCAGCTGCGACACTAAATTAAAAAAAAAAAAAAAAAAAACCCTGAACCTCGCCGTCGCCTCCGAAAAAAAAAAAATCCCGCTGACCCGGGGGGCCCCTCCAGCAGATTGCGTCTTGGGAAACACGAAGGGCCCCGGCTTGTTTTTGCCGAGGCGGTGGGCGGCCATTTATGAGCTGCTAACATGAATGAAACAAGGTTTTAAAACAGAGTGGGTAACAGAGGATTTGTGTAGCCGCCCTCGAGGGCCGCGGCCCGAAAACACTGGAGCGGATTGTGCCGGGGTTCTGAATGGCGGAGTCATCACCCTCTAACTCCTCTGCTCATTATACGACCTCTCCAGCCTCACTCAGCGCTGTTTGAACAGCGCCGACGAGAATCAGAACCACACTGCGCCGGTTTCATGAATGGGCGACCCCCATCGCCGCCCCCCGCCCCCCCCCCCCGCCTCTCTGAAAAAAAAAAAAAAAACCCGGCGAGGGAAGAAAAAAAAACAAAATAAAAACAAGGTGTGTGAATAGTCCTGGTCCCGGCGGCTGAGTGAGAGCGACAAGAGTCCAAATTGAATTTCCGTGAATGTGATGTAATCCGCTGCTCCGGGTCAGACCGAGATGTTATTATCTTAATTTGGGCTTCATTAATCGCCGGTGCGGCGGCCCGATGACAAGGTTTCCACCTTGTCCCAGCTGCCCGGAGCTGCCCGCTGATTTAGGACGGCTCCCCGCCTCGGTATGTAAACCATTTGCAGCAGGAATGTATAAGCAAGCCGTAAAAATAGGAATTGGCCGAGACGCACGCAAGACGGATCGCGGCGTAAAAACAACGCGCCCCATCTCCACCTCAGCCGGGCCGGTGGGGTTTTTTTTTTGGGGGGTTTGGGTTAGTTCTCACCCAGGAGTCGGACGCTGAGGAGGAGGGCCGCCGTGTTTGGAATGGATTTTGGGTTCCGAGGAGGCCTCACGTGGTCCTCGCGTCGCCGTCTGAAGGAGTAGAAGAAGAGAACGGGATGAAAATCCCCCCGCCGACGCCGACGCTTCGAAAATGTGTAATGATCAAAAAAGTTCCTCAAACAGAATCCTGCCAGAACTGATCAGGAGATCATGTGTCAGCGGTGACCCAAAGGAGGTGACTCCCCCAACCCGAGCCTCCCTAGAAGAACCGGACAAGAAAACCCATCAGACGTTCCCTCGGCGGCGAGATTAGGAAATTCTGGATGTACTGAGTAAAATTTAACGACCCGATTAATCAGGAAATACATTTTATTCAATCAGACGAGTGAATTCAAGTTAATTCTGTAAGCAAACATCACTGTGGGGGAATATTGGACCGATCCTCTGGGCAGAACTTCTTCACTGCAGCAACATTGGAGGGTTTGACGAGACCACTCCAGAACCGTTCCTTTGGACCCATCTAGAGGTGGACTTACTCTTCTGACGGAGATCTTCGTCTTTCTGCATGCGACACACTTTTAGGTGAAAATTGGGGAAAAAAAATGCAAATTCTTTTGGGTTTTAAAAAAAATGAGTCTGAGAAAAGGTTCCTGGAACACAAAGAACCGCGGAACCAAATGAAAGTTCTGCAGGATGTATGCCGGGCCAGGGGTAGGCAGTGTAACTCTTACAGCAGAAACACCACAGAAGAAGACCAACCAGGAAGTGTAGGTGGTTTTTCTTTTCAAAAACTTTATTCAAATGAGAAGAGAGGACAAACTTTATTCATCCCAAACTTAGAAACAAACTAGAACCTTTAACCCCCTTTAGATCGATGACCTGACATTCTTCTTCTTCAGGATTTTCTGCTATAAAGCCCAGAATCCACGTTTCCCTCCATGGTGGCGAGTCGTTCCGGTCCTGAAGGTCCTGGTCCGGTGCTGGTCCCATCCATCAGTGCTGGAGGTGTTTAAAGGAGGAGAAGAGCAGGAGAAGGCCGATTCATCACAGATGTGGCGATTAGAGGTGATCACGAGGAGGAGGTTCTACCGGTCCCCGTGCCTCGGCTCCGCTCTGCTCTCTGGACCCGGATCACAGTTATGTCTGCACTGGACTGTTTAAGAAACAGAGACTTAAGCCTAATCCTAAACCAAACAACCCGATCCAAACGCCGTGCTTCTTCTTCCCCACTCGTCTTCATGACGAGTCCTTAATCGTTTCCCTCGACACGCTAACTGATCTCACGTCAGACGAACGGCAGGAAGGTGGCGCTCCCAGAACCGGAGGAGGAATGGATCGGAATTATGACCCACTAAAGTCTCCATGAGGAAGATTTGTTGGAACGAAGCACGACATGTTAACGGGTTTAGTTCTCCTGATCTGAACCACGGCTCCTCGACCTGCTGTTTATTTTTCATTTTTGTGTTTTTCAATCCTGAAACACACGAACTTCACACTTCCTGTTTTTAAAGTAAAGACTTTAAAGGACATTTGGTTTACCTACAGTAGGGAGATGGTTTGGGTAGTTGGTTGATTGGTCAGTGGTCGGTCAGTGGGTCAGTCAGTGGGTCAGTCTGTGGGTCAGTCTGTGGGTCAGTCAGTGGGTCGGTCTGTGGGTCAGTCTGTGGGTCAGTCAGTGGGTCGGTCAGTGGGTAAGTAAGATTGGAGTAGGATAGGTTTGGGTTGATCAGTCAGTCAGTTGTTGGGTAGGCTTGTTGGTTGGTTAGTTGGTTTATCTGTTGATTGGTTTCTTTGTCTGGATTGGGGTTGGTTCAATGAGTGGTTGATTAGTTGGTTGGTTGGTTGGTTGGATGAGTGGTTGATAAGTTGGTTGGTTGGTTGGTCGGTTGGTTGAGTGGTTGATTAGTTGGTTGGTTGGTTGGTTGGTTGAGTGGTTGATTAGTTTGATGAATAGTTGGTCGGTTGGTTGAGTGGTTAGTTAGTTTGATGAATAGTTGGTTGGTTGGTTGAGTGGTTGATTAGTTGGTTGGTTGGTTGGTTGGTTGGTTGGTTGAGTAGTTGATTAGTTTGATGAATAGTTGGTTGGTTTCTCTCTGGTCAAGTCAGGTTTTGTTCCCTGAAGGGATCTGCGACTCTGTTTTGAGTAATTCCAGCTTAAAACAGAGAACAGAATTGTATTTCTGGAGTTAATGTGCGACCTTGTCCAGGGATTTATTGGTTCAGTAAATAATAGAATAGAACAGAATAGAATAGCTTTATTGTCGTTGTTTTAGAAACAACGAAACGCTGTTTGGCAGCTTTAGTTAAGGCAAAAATCAAATCAAAAACCAATATATATATATATATATATATATATATATATATATATATATATATATATATAATAACAGATAATAACAGATGAGTTATTATAGAGTTGTAACTTTTAAATTGAAAACTTTAAATGGTGCATTTAGTCTGGGTTAATGAATATTACAACATGATATTAGAAGGAAATGAAAATAAATACTCGTTACAAAATTGTCATGTGAATCCATAAAAATAGTGAAGGTCTTAAAGAGCTGACGGACGCGGCGCCGAGACTCCAGGTGGACCAGGAACGCGGCGCATGTCTGAGGCTGTGAAATGTCCACACTGGAGCATTTATCATTCCATGCAGCCCTCTGGTAGACGGTGTTGACCCAGGTCTATATCCAGGTCTGCAGACGGACACCAGAGGTCCGACAGTTTGCACACTGGTGATGGGTGTCCAAAACAACCAACCATCAACTGTCCAAACAACTCCAACGCCAGGAATAGGGCTAAAGTATTCAGGTGGAGTGGAGTCCTACTGATGGGTTTGGTTTCGTTACAGGAACCTCTGTGCTCGAAACGGATTCACTTTCCCCACCAAAGACCCAGAATGAACCAGAGGTTCATTTAAGGTGGGTCCACCTCGTCCAATGGTGTCTGGTGTAGGCGAAGAGTTGGATGCAAGAGGCTTCAGTCCGGGTTCACGAGTGAAACAGTCCAAGTTCACGAGTGAAATAGTCCAGATTCATGCTATGAAACGGTCCAGGTTCACACAGTAAAACAGTCCAGGTTCACACAGTGAAAAGCGTGAACCTGGACTGATATGTAATCTAGACTGTAGACTCTGTGCCCTGAAAACTCCACCAGTGTAATAACTGTGTTATAAACTCTGTCTGGACCTGGATTCATCAGAAACTACTTTGTTATTAGTGCATCTGTGTGTGTGTGTGTGTGTGTGTGTGTGTGTGCGTGTGTATTTGTGTGTGCATGTATTCGTGTGTATGGTGTGTGTGTGTCAGACAGCTGCAGTGACACACACCTGCAGGTAGATGGCAGTAGTTAAATCTGGACTCCTCCTTCAGCTCCAGGGACTAGAGCTCCAGTGGATGTTGGAGCTCTCATAGAGGGGCGTTTGAAGCTCTACCCTGTGGAGCAGAGCTCGGACCCGGACCTCTCTAAACAGAGTACCTGTCACGGGCCGTGCGGTCGGGCCGTCAGGACCAGGAAGGATTCGATGTAACCCTGCGTGCAGTCGTCCGTCTTGTCAGCCTGCGGAGGCCTGGAGACGTTCAAGAGCAAAGATTTGGTTAGAAACGGAGCCGAGACGCAGCCCGGCTCGTTATTCTAATTCAAAGCAATAAAATTATGCCTCTCAGATGTTGTTTGTGTCCCACTGAAAGCCAAGCAGGAGGTTCCGTACTGGTTCTGATCTGTGTTTGTTTGGAGGTTGTTTTTTTTCCTTCTGCCAGACTTCTGTAGTAGCAACAGTTTATAAGTGTAATTACATTTACTGCTGCTCTGGTAGTCCTGTTTGTCCTCTGCAGCTCCTCCATTATGCTTTACAAGGGAGGGATTGGATTTCCTAAAATGCAAATGCATTAAAAAAAACAAAAACAAAAAAACCTTCTGATCTCGTGTCAAACCTTCCGCGGAGCGAAAACCGAAAATAATCTGGAATATGGAATCAAACGGGAATATATAACGGTCCGGGTTTGCTTCAGGCTCATTTAACATACTTTTATTTTGTTTTGTTATTTTCAAACAGGATGCTTGATATTTATAACAGCATCTCTTCATAAAGCTTTACTTTAAACTGTTATAAAATAATATAACTCCACTTTCATTCAGTTGTTTTTAAATTTATTTTTATTTTTTTACCTAAAATCAGTCCAATATTTATTTATTTTCAGGATTTTTTTGTGTTTTATAGTTATAATCAGGAAGGACGTTAAGTCAAATCATTAAGTCAGTAAATAGATAAAATACTAATAATACATTATATATTATGGCAGCTTCAAGAAGGGAATATATCTAATTAATTAAATTATTTAATTAATCATTTGTTTATATTTATGTGACAAAAAAAAAGTCAAAATGTAAAAAAGTTTTATAGTTAATCTCACACTTTAATTAATTAATTACAAAATCAATAATCTTATTAGAAATTAGTGAAAAATCCTATTTTTGTATTAAATGTATTCATTCAAAAATAAAATTGTCATTCAAAAAAGAAAACAGGGGTTTTATGCAAATTATGTATTTCTTCATGTTTACATGGTATTTTTGTTCTTTTAATGACAAAAAATAAAAGATTTCCATTAACTATCAGTAATTTTGAGGAATTATTAGATTGTTTATGGATTTCATATGCATTCATTTTCTCAAAAAAACACACAAACAAACTCTTAGAGGACAAAAATGTCCCCTTCCTGATCTGCTATAAAAACATTATACGTAATATTGTACGTAATCAATTATGCAAAAAAAATTTTTCACTTATTATTTAACATTTGAATTGGAAAACTGTTGGGTCAACACTGACAGGAGTAAAAAAAACTTTTTTATTCTTATTTCAAGCGTATTCAACTCTTCACAGCTGAGTGATGAAGTGATTTTTTAACCTTTAATTAATAAATATAATGTTGTTTTTTACTTTTTTTGAAGCTCTGCTTTAATTTACATCCTGCTTCTCATTACTGATGAGATTTATTTATTTGTCTTTAGATAAAACAACTAATTTCTTCATTAATTAAAGAGAGGATTTGACCAACACGCGTAAAAAAATATGAATCTTTTGACTGAAATACCTCCATAAAATTACAATTATTAATTATATATATATTTATAATATATATATATATATATGTATATAAAGGGAAATTGTCTCATCTTCATCTTCATCATCATCATCTTTCACTGCTTTTTATTGAACCTTGTGTTTTGACAGATCTACGAGAAAACTGTCAAATGAATGAATGCATGAATGAATGAATGAATGATACAATGAATGAATGAATGAATGACTGATTGCTAGAATGGAAGGATGAATGAATGACTGATTGAATGCATGCATGAATGAATGAATGAATGAATGAATACACCATGACCATGAAACTTTCAGCAAGACTGACTGAGTGAATGACCGAATGAATGATGAATGAATGAATGAATATATATATGTTTATGTATATATATATATGTGGGCATGATACGATTCACAGAAGGAATGAGTGAATTGGATTCACTCGCGTCGATTGATGAGTTCAAAGGTTTCATAAAGAAAGCGGTGATGTAATAACGTTCGTGTGTTTTTGTTTCTTTCTTGAACAGATTCTTGTTGTTTTTGTTTATGTTGTATTTCTTACATTTTTAAAACGGTCAACTCTCTCGTGTAAGAAAGATTCTTCATCGCGACTTCCTGGTTAGACTAAAAGATCAAATAATAATAATGTCTGGTTTAGGAGCTCCTGAGCGAAAAAACGACCTCAGACTGAAGGTCGCGTCCCATCGCCGAAAAATAAAAAGTCAGTTTTGGGGGGAAAACGGCGAGTTTCTTCTCCGAGATGCGACAGATGTTTGAGGTCAAAGTCAAACTTCACTTTCAATCAGGAATCCACTCGGAGAGGCGGCTGTCACGCGGTCGCCGCTTGTGATGTTTAGGAGTCAAAATGGCAGCTGGGCCTAAACAATGACGTCACTCACCTGAGAGTCACGGACGCCGGGGGCCACCGCTCGCCTCACTTCCCAGCATCCCTCCCAATCCCAGCCTGCCGTTATTTAGATTGAGTTCAACCGCCGGCGTGACTCGCTCATGCTTCTCATGCAAATGAGTTAAATGTGTACACCAAATTACAGCGTGCCAGTCCGCATAACGCGGCGGCGAGCCGGACGATGCGCAGGAACGACCGTCCAGAAAGAGGCGACACGAGAAAAAAAAAAAGAAAAACCTCCACATGGGCAAAAAAGATGATTTCTGGCTCTCTGGGGGCGGAGTTTGATTGGATTACCGTACAAATGTGGTTTGAAGGGGATAAATCCGAACGGCGTTATTGCTGCTGAAAAGCGGCGAGGGTCGAGGGGAACGGCGCGCAACACGAGAAACTCTGCCTCGTACTTTGTCGCACGGCGCTCTCGTTTTTGTTTTGTTGTGCACGCAGGCTAATGCATGGCAGAGGTCATCCGTTAGAAGCCCTGCCATAAAAAAAAAAAAAAAAAAGCCCAAGGGGCAAAAGTGGGGGGAAGAGAAGAAAGCCGGCCGGGGAGGAGGAGGAGGAGGAGGAGGAGGGAGGGCGGCGGCAGAGGAGGCGTCTGTTTTTCCTCAGCGGCGAGGCTGCAGAGCGAAGTCGACATGGAAAAGCCGGGGAATGGGAAAACGGTGCAGAGAGGCGAGCTCCCAAACCTGCACAGCGTTTTACTAGAAGTCGTGTTATTATTCGCTGTGTTCGCGTTGACTCCTGCAACAGTTTCGCAAAATTTATGAGAAGAGCAGCGAGGCTCCCGACTCTGGCCGTCAGGACGGCGCGAAGCGGTCGCCGTGTGTCTGTCGTCTGGGAATAAAAATAGGAAACGATGTGAAATAAAGGATGTGATGTGACGGTGCGTTCACACGCCGGCTTTCAACCTGCGCCCGAAACAGTGGCGAAAGCGGCGGAGCCAAGAAAAACAGGCTCTAAAGCTGCAGTCGCCACATGGCCCTGGTGCATTCTGGTCTACGGCCAGCCCCTGTGGGTGATGGATCGTCTCCATAGTGCATTATGGGGGATTTAATTCTGGTTTATGACTAAATACACGGACATATCTAAGTGTCAATATTCCTTTTCACACAGGCTACTCAAGCTCGACCTTCAGTCTGGCCTGCTACGAACAACTTGGAGGCGTAATGGAGGCCCTGAGTTGCTCCGCCTCCGAGACAGCCGTTGAGGTAGTAACAGATGTGGAACCGACATCGGTATAAAAAATACAAACATCTCTTCCTGGTCAAAATGAGATTTCTCATTTTAAAAATCCAAAGCGGCTTTATCTAAATATCATGTTATAATTCAAAAGATATATTTACAAAACACGACACAACACCAGTCAGAAAGTTCTACGAGGTCGACATGGCTCCCGACCTGCTGTGAAGTTGACCAATAGGATGACTTCATCTTTGCCTTCTTCCACTTAAAAGTTTCACGCCTTGCTGCTAATTCTTGTTCTAAATGTCATCGGCTGCTTCTTCTTCATGATGATGAAGCGTTTCTTCATCATCTCTATTCTACTTCAAACTAAAAATTGTCATAAACCCTCTTCAGAGCCAGAGTTGAGTCGTTCCACTTTGGACTACTGTACGATCGTGGAGTAGGACCCGCCCCCCCCCTCTGGAGATATAAAGGAGTTATTCTTCTAAGCTAACGTAAACACAACGAAAACATATTTACGGATTTTGAATTTCCATTTACTCAGTGAGATAACCCGACATTTTTACGGACCCCCAACCTTTAATTCTTGAATAAAAGAACATTGTATTCCCGGCCTGAGTGCAGCTGCGGTGTCGATCCTCCCTCCTATCTGTCAGAAGCCCAAAAATAGCCTCGCGGCTCCGAGTCGCGCCGCCATCGGCCCTCCGCCACAGCGTCACATCGGCGGCTGGAATGCAGCAACAAGCTCTCAGCCTCAGATTGGATGCTTATCACGGCAACGTCAGCTCTGATTGGATGCTTATCATAACCGTATCCTGTTGCTAGCTGACGGGGGTGACCTTTACGCTATCAGCGTGGGATGCCATCGCAGGTCCAGGCGGCAGCGGCGGGACTTTCCCCTCGGGGTTTTTTTTTTTTTTTTCACACCTTCGGTCTCCAGAGTCAAAGCCAAAACCCATTTTTTTTTTTTTTTTTTTTTTTTTTATCAGCGCGTCGCGGCGTCTGGGTCGCGTCATCGATGGAGAAAGGAGGGATTTATGATTATGAGGCAAACTTTTAATTTAGACGCCAGCAGAGCCGCCAGAGGAAACAAAGCGGCGGCACATTTGCAATCTGTTTTTAGCATGATTAGCTTGTTTTGATTGTTAGCCCGTATGCTAACGTGTCAATTTTAGCACAGCGGCGCGATCGGGTGATAAAAACAAAAGATGGATGGTTAATAAACGGTCAAAAGGAGTCGCCACAAAAACATCGGCAAAAATCCTTGTTCTCGTATGACCTATGTTCTCGTTTGCAATTTATTCCGCATCATTCTTTCAGATATCACACGGCGCGTGATCCGGGAGTTAAGCTCAGATGATAATCAGTATGATGTAACAGTTACTCCACTTTTCTGAAGGCTTCGTACGAAGAAAGTCAAAAACAGACAAACTAGAACAGAGTTAAAACTGAATTAAGATAAAACCTTTATTCCGCTCTGCTTAGTTCATGATTTTTTGAGGTTTACTCCGAAAATGTTTCCTAAAAGTTTAACTTCTTCATTTCCTTCGTGGTAAACCGATAATATTTACATACTTACATCTTTACTTCCACCCCCGCTAAAGATTTAAAGTTAGATTTTTCATGTTTAATACTGTTAATGTGATGCACTATTTCAAATATTATTAATAATAATAATACTTCTCTATTATATGTACACTATTTGTACTAATATACTCATATAATTTATATATATATACTGTTATTATATTGTATTATTTATATATATAGATACTATTAAATTCTGTTTTTGCAGTATTTTTGAACACTTTTTAATTTATTTATTTATTATGATCATAACATTATTATTATTATTATTATTATTATTATTATTATTATTATTATCATTATTATTATTATTATTATTATTATTATTAGTAGTAGTAGTATTATTATCATCTTTTCTTTTATAGTACATTTGCAGAAATTAAGGTTTATTCTCACTGAATCGTGAAAAACTGTAAATCTAAATCTGCTTTTCAGCAAAATGAACTTTAAGGACATTAATTATGACCATATATTTATATATTTATGTTTACATAAACATTATTTAACTAATATCTAACATTTTAACATCTTGTTTCTGCAGACATTAATGTATGTTCTCGATTAATAGTGAAATTAAGTGACGTACTATTTCAAATGTTATTACGATTATAATAATGAAACAACTTTATTACACGTACACTATTCATACTTTTATACTCCTATCATATATATACTATCATTATACTGTATTATTTTACACTATGTATATACATATATATGCGTTTACTATTATATTCTATTTTTGCAGTATCTTATTATCGTAATAGTTATTATTATTATTATTATTGTTGTTATAATCACCTTTAATTGAAAACTATATTTGCAGTAATGAAGGTATTTTTTTGTTGAATCGTGAAAAATTGTAAATTTAAATCTGCTTCAAATTCAGCAAAATTACCTTTATGGTAATTAATTGTGACAATGTGAGATTTTTTCTCGGGAAATTTATAATTTTAAAGGAAAATTGTGTTTAATCCAGATATTGTGACGTTTATTGTTGTTTTTTTTATTTTCTTCTTACTTCATCTGATTCAGTGATTTACTTTTCGAATGGTTTCAATTTACTACTACTTTTTTTCTTTAATGTCCACAAACTGCTGCAACAATTTCCTGAGCAGGCAGACAGTAACCATGCGGGTCAGGGATTACGGTGGCATGGCGATCCACAGAACCAACAGAACCACCAACACAGATTCAGAACCCATAACCCTTTTCAGACATGCTGTAGTCGGATATTATGCCTCGCTCATGTGTATCGGGTTTGGATCACTTGATGGTTCATGACCACGGTGATCGGAAACTCGCGCTGATGTGAACACGTCTGTCCTCAGAAACAGAGGTGTGGACATCCACACAGGTTTTTCACGAGTCGTCTGCAGAAAGAAAAGATTTATGAGACAAATTATAGGATTCAAGACCTTCGGTGTTAAAATATGAGAAGGTGAGACATTTTCATGTTATAATTTCAAATGAAAAGATGGTTGATTTATAACGTTGGGATGAAAGGGTCTCTGCCCCGAGCAGCAGCAGCGTGGAATATCCACTCTTTCGATTCTTGATACTGGCGGCGGTGGCTGATGACTCTGCCGAGTCTGTTGAATGATGAAGCTGATGGAGTTGCGAGGACTAGATGGAAACATCTGTATCGTTGTTTATATCGATGTATGTATGTATGTATATGTGTGTGTATGTATGTATGTTTGTATGTATGTATGTATGTATGTATGTATGTATGTATGTATGTATCTATGTTTGTATGTATGTATGTATGTATGTATGTATTGTATGTATGTATGTATATGTGTATGTATGTATGTATGTATATATGTATGTATGTATATGTGTATGTATGTATGTATGTATGCATATGTGTATGTATGTATGTATGTATGTATGTATGTATGTATGTATGTATGTATATATGTATGTATGTATGTATATATGTATGTATGTATGTATGTATGTATGTATGTATATATGTATGTATGTATATATGTATGTATGTATGTATGTATGTATAGATGTATGTATGTATATATGTATGTATGTACGTATGTATGTATGTATGTATGTATGTATGTATGTATGTATGTATATATGTATGTATGTATGTATGTATGTATGTATGTGTGTATGTATGTATATATGTATGTATGTATGTATGTATGTTTGTATGTATGTTTGTATGTACGTATGTATGTATGTATCTATATATAAACTGTACAGAGGATGAAGTTATCGTACAAATGCGATGATTTTCGTACGTCTGGCATTGCTGGATGGAAATCTAAAAACATGATGTGTAAACACGAGGCATGAAGGCGGGACTGGCCTTTGACCTTTTAACAACATATTAGCCTTGAGAGTAGCTAGTAGCAGTTAGCAGCTAACGCAAAGAAGAAACCAAAAAATCGACCTCATCCATAAGTGAGACAGTGAGACATCCAGGAGCCACTTATAATCTTGAGCTGAGGCGGCGGCTGCATCTGTGTGTGATGTCACACCAGATGTTGGCGCCGCTCCTCATTATGCTGTGCCACTCGCTCGCCGTTTCTTGGCTAGCTATTTTAAACGACACACCGGCGTGGCACTTTTCAGTGTGAACCCAAAAATTGTGTCTCGGTCGGAGGGACTCAACAGTGCCGCTGCTGTATTGGATTTGGAATGGGCGTGGCTTGTATACAAAAGTGGGCGTGGCTTAAACAGCCAGAATGCTGTAAATAATGTTTTTTTTTTTAAGAGTAAAGGTTGTTCATTCGTCATGCACTTGAATAGTTGACATGATTCACGCTGATGGTTGGTACATAAATTCATGTTTCTTTGCAGCTCCTGTCGAATATTTTAGAATTTATTCTCCTTTTTCTCTTCCACGTTGGAGGTTATTTCATCTGGGTATTTACTGTATTGAGCTTGCCGTGGCGTCCAGCAGCCGTCTTTATTTATGGTGGATTATTTCGTAATCCTTTTGAACGCAGAACCATCATACCTGACGCCGTATCGCCACCCAGGCTAAAGATAATTCTTGGATTGAGACCCGGCAGTCTGGAGAATCGTGCCGTGTGATTCTGAGGCCGGGACATAAATCTGACCATGAGTGCTTCGTCGCTGCCCAGGTCAGTCCTCCTGTGGGAAAAGAGGGGATGAGAGGATCGGGGTCAATCTAGGCTAAGCCCTGCTGGTGCCAGGGGACCCCCCCCGGTTCCCCTGACAGACCCTGGGACAGTGCAGACCCGGGTCAAATACTCTCTAAGAAAGGGCCTGGGTGTTTGTTTCAGCCTGCTGGGAGTAACACAAGAGGCAATGACATCAGGTAGGCTGTCAAATCATGCTAACACTCAGCGGAGCGCCAAGGCCGACCGGTCCTGCCCGTCTTACATGAACCAGACCTGGACCCCCACCAAAATATATAAAATAAGTCATCTGGCTATATTTCTAAACGTGTAGGAGGGGACTTTAAAATGCATTATCTCATCTTGTAAAGCGGCTAAATAAAGATCAGCCCTTGTAAATACATATTTAGACCCGGCAGATCCGGATTATTATCCGGATCTGAACCAGCAGCTCATAGATAACCAGCACCAGGAGTATTATGTGATGTGTGACATCACGGTTTTAGTTTTCGATTGTTTCCCTGGGAATCTTCAGCTTGAACTCGCAAATGGGAAGTTTTAAGATCTAAAAAATGTACAGTAGGGTTTTTTTTGTTAGCATACGTTAGCATTAATTAGCATGATGATATTCCAGCAACTGCTTTGTCAATTTAAACCGTATAAAAGTGGTTTTGGGTTTTAATAAAGATTCTGAATCCATGAAAGGGGAACTTTTAAGTGCCTGTTAAAAACCTTGTGTCGCCATATTTCAAGATATGATCGCATTTATTGTCTCTGAAGGGAAATTAAGTCGTACAAAATGTCTAAGGCTAGTATTTAAGATTTATGTATTTTAATTTGCCATGCGTTTAGATGACGTCATTTAAATACAACCGAACTAATAAACTTAATGTGATGCATTTTTGTCATAAAATTATGAATGGAGCAAGTAAAACGGATATTTATGTAATAGTCCCAGTTCTTCCGAAAACAAAAATGTAATTTCCTGAAAATTATACGTAAACCAATCTCATAAATTATAACAACTGATTCCAGCTTTTTTTTTATTTTTTTTATACATTTAAACTATGTTCAAATTTTGTAACTGATTTAATTCTATTGTTTTCATAATAAACAGAATTTGCCTGATTCTATGAAATTTGATTACATAGATTTTAAAAACTTTTATTATTATTGGATTATTGGATTATTTAAATAAAATCCAATAGACGCACGCAATTAAAGTTTAACAGAGCAATTTTTTATGCACAAAAATGAAATAAAAATTTAAAAAAGGAACATACAACCTTCATCAAAGCAAATTTGTGAAATAGGTATAATAAAAAAACACAATAATAATACTACGCAGGTTTATTTTAGAGATACTGGGAGTTTGTTGGAGTGTTTGTTAGATTTAAAGGCTGGCGACGACGATTTCCTACATAAAGTGATTTCATTTATTCTATTCTTTCTACTTTATTGATGAGACTGGAGTTAGAAACTACAGTTTGAAGTTGTTTCTCTCGTGTTCAGGTTTACCTGAAGGTAAGAAGTTTGTATTCCTGGTGCAGAATGTGGGAGGGGTCTCTCAGGAACAGTTTTTTCTACACATGCTGTTCAAAGAAGGCTACGGTGGCCGACAAACTATCTGTAAAAAGCCAACGGATGTCTTTACGAGGGAAATTAATAATAAAAGCTTTTTTATCGCTTCATTCAGTGAATAAAACAGATATGATGCACAAACGTGTCGTGATACTTTGATTAGCCGCGTTAGCTTCGCCTAACGTCCAGGTCGTGCACTCATGGGACTTTTAATAAAGCTTTAATCAACGTCGCGAAAACAACAAATAAAGTTAATAATGACGCTAGCGCGCACGGAACAAAAAGCTACAGGTGTTTTATACCTGCTGAAAACTCTTAACCCGCCATTTGAATCACTTTTGTTTGGGACATTCTGATCCTTGTGTTCACGTTGCCATGGCGACGGCTGAAGTCAGTTTGTGCGATGGTCGTTTTTTCTTCGTGCTTTGTGTCGCGGCTTTTGCAGCGTGCTTGTGTTGTCACACCGATGGTTGCATCAGTTCGTTCCATCCAACCTTTAACTTTCACTTTAAAACGCCCCCTAGTGTCAGAACTTTACGACCGACCTTTCCCCCGAATCAAACCAGTTCTTCCTCGTACAAAAGTCTATTTACTTGTTAAATTTGAAAATGACCCATTAAATGTTTTTTGAGCTATTTCGGAAAAACAGCGTTTATTGTAAAAAGAAAAAAAAAAAGCTCCTCCTAGTGAGTAAAATATAAACCATTAGAGTAAAACATGATTAGAACTCTTTGACTCGATTCATAGGAACCAAATCTGGACTGAATTGGACCAACGGTTCAGAAATGATGGCCTCACAATCGAAGAGATGAAGCTCCCCCTAGTGTCAGAAATATATCTCCGAACTTTCCCATAAAACACTCCAGTTCTTCCTCGCTCTAAGGTCTACTCGGGTATAACATTTGAAATAGGATCCGTGAAATATTTTCAGAGTGATCCAGTTTGAACCGAACCAAAGTCCAACCTGTTTGAGGAAGAGGCAGAACCTGGATCATACATCACTGTTGACCCGGAACTAGTTGGAAGTTCTGCTTCTCCCCGTGTCTAACCACATCTCATTTTTATCTTCCTCCTCCTCCTCCTCCTCCTTCTTTTTCTTCTTCTTTGGTGCGTCGGTGTCGACGGTCTGCTGTGACTTTCCGTAATTGAACCCAAAGGCTCAACCATCGAAAAAAAAAGAGAAGAAAGTTCTTTGGACGTGTGGACGAACCGACCCGGGCCTCAGTCCGATAACCATAGACCACCTCTTTTTGTCGGCTGTCTGATCTGGATCCCGTGGAGGTTTCACACCTCGGCGATTTTTGGCCCAGATCCAACTGTAAAGTCTTAAAGGTCCAGTTCAAACGTGGGAGGTGTGAAAGCACCTTTACGTGATGGGGAGTTTGAGGAAGGTGCCGAAGCTGCCAGAACCTTCGATCTCTTCATACATCAGCGTGTTCTGTCACTTTTACGATGCCTAATCTGAAAGAGATCTAGAAGATCATCTGGATCTGGATCCAATTGAACGCGGTGCTGGAGCAATAGGGGTTGTCCTGGTCCGAGTATTTTTACATTTTATTTTATTTTTCCGGTGCCGTGTCCAGTCCAGTCCAGTCCGAGTCTTCCTCAGCGACCGAGAAGTGAATCGTCTTCAGCTCAGTACCGGAGGTCCACATTCTCCAAACATTATTTAGTGGCGTCTAATTGGTCCCAAAGTCCAACCCATCCAAAACAACGCTTTCATACCGATAAAAAGTTTGATCTGGACTAAGAGCACCTATTTTTGTTCCACCAGGATTTCGGCCCGGCGGAGGTTTCCCAGCTGGAATTTCAGTCCAGGTCCAGAACAAAGAAAAGTAGGTGTGAAAGCGTCCTTAAGCCCTGACTTAAGACCAGGTTCTTGTTTTGTCAGTGGTTCAATCACTTCCTGCTGCGTTGGATGTGGCGGCGTTCCAACAATGCTCCTGACCCCACCTCGCTTTCAAACCAACACTCCCATGGGTCCACAGATGTGAGCGAGAACCCTCGAAAAGACACTTGGACCGCCCTTGAAGTGAATACCGAGCCAGAACCCTCTGCTGGAGGTCACGACTGGAGATCACGCTCTTCATATTGATCCGGTTAGCAGACCCAGGTGTCGGCCAGAGATCAGTTGTCGATACGCCCTCCAGGACATCCCGAGGTTTCCCGACCCGGAGTGGACGGCGCCTTACGCCGCCGTGAACGAGAGCCTTTTTTTTTATTTTATTTTTTTTTTAGCCTGGGTGGCCCCGGCGGGGAAACGAAGCCCTCGCCCTGGTGTTTAACTTCGCTTCCGAAACTTCACCTCTCCCAGAGCAGCTCGCAGGTAAAACTAATGGGCGACTCCACATCTGTGGCCCATTCAGGGGTTTTAATGAGCGGCCGAGCGAGGCGGGCGGAGAGAGAGCGGAGAATGAATGGACAAGCAGAGACTTTAACTAGCTGTCTCTGCCATTAAGAGCCTGTGGGGCAATTATAGGAGCAAGCACAATGACCTCAACACCGCCACGGCGTTTCTGCACACAGCAGCCTGCACACACATGCGTCTCTTTATGCATTATGTTCTGGACCCGCAGCAAGGTTTTAGGATGGTCCAAATGGGTCGGCGCCGTCATATCTGTGTCTAAACGAGCTCTTGCGACTGCGTTCTCCAGTCAGAGCGCCGCGTTCTGCTGACCGGACGCTCTTGAAAGCTCCTCGCTCAAAATTGAGAACCAGAGGCGAACGGGCCTTTTGCAGTAGCAGGCCCAAACCCGTGGAACAGTCCAACCATTCACGTCCGAACGGCACCGAGCCTTGAAAATTTCTTTTTTTTTTTTTCCTCATAGCCTTTAATTCAGGTTGAGTTTTGATACTTAAATTTAATTAATGCTTTAATTTCAGTATTTCTTTTCTTTTCTTTTATCATTTTATCTTGCTTGACTTCTAACTGATTATTTGATACGACTTTTATTCTTGTAATTGATGCTCTTATTTTTGTCAGTCGCATCTGTTCCGGCATTTTGGTCGATTAAATGTGGAATATAAATAAACTGACTTTCACCAGAACTAGCCTATTACGTTTTATTTGGAATAATCACGTTTTTCACGCAGAGATTCCTCTCAGCTAACCCTTTAATATCCTGCACAACTATTTGTTTGAGCACATTTAGAGTCACTATTTCTAATTGATAAATGTGATTGAACCTGTTTATAGCTAGCAGCATATATATGCTAAACAGTAAGGGGCCAATGACGGAGCCCTGGGGGACACCTCGGGTCAGAGGGGCAACCAAAGAGGATGCATTAACCATGGCTTCTGTAAAAGTTCTATTGGCTTAGTAGATTAGTAAGATTTAGTTCTTAACATAATTAATAACAGAAAACAAAAGTGTAATTAGGGTAAAATATTTTTTTTAAAACTTGCTTTACCAAAAGGTTGAGCAAATCTTATCCTATTGTTTTTTTTTAAACACACTGGAACTAAAAGAATTTGTCATTTTACGGTAAATTAAAGGTTTCGAAGATATTCAATTAAGAAATTCCCATAAGAAATAAAAATATGAAAATAAATATTTTTTTTCCGTTTTCTTGGTGAGGACATTAAAGGGGTTAAGGTATTTAAGTTTTATGATTTATCTAACTTCCTGTCAGGACCGATATCAATTTGAATGCTTTTGATGATTTGCTTATCATTTATTACTCCCGTCCCTAAAACTCTTGTCGTCTGGGAAACCCTTTGATCTGGTGGCGTTTGTGGATTTTTTGTTGATGGATCCAACATTTGTTGACGTGGTTTTTTCTGCGTTCACAGGGAACACGACAAAAAACGAGAAGTCATGTGTTCAGGCCTGGCGTCGCGAATTGGCGTGACGCGAATGACGCAATATTTGGATGGCGCCGTGAAACGAAAGTCTCTTAGCGTTGAGAATCTTGGAACCGACTAGCAAAAAGAAAATTATGCATTTATCCGGTATATCTGCAAGTTTGGAGTAGTGGTTAGACAACTGGGTCAGAACATCTCCAGAACTGCAGGTCTTGTTGGGTGTTCCTGGTCTGCAGTGGTTAGAATCTAAGTGGTCCAAAGAAGGCGAACTGGTGGACTGGTACCCAACGCTCATTGATGCACGTGGAAAAAGAAGGCGAAGCCCGTATAATCCGACGCCACGAGGACGTTTTGAAGAACAAATTTAAAGTTAATGCTGGTTCTGAGTAAAAAGTTTCACAACAAACTGAGATTGGTGTCAAAAAAAATGGGACCCACATAACGTCAGTCTGGTGGTTTTAATGATATGGCTGATCAATCGAAGCAAATTCACTCATTCATTATCCTTTTATCGTTTATCCTGTTCTGGGTCCATTGGGCTGGAGCCGATCCAAGCTGACATCGGGCCAGAACCGGTGGGGGTTCACCCCGAACGAGTCGCCACTTCATATCAGAACAATAAACCCAATAAAACAAATAGATTGACACGTGAAATAAATTAATAAAAAAAATGATGTAATGTAATGCAGAATTATATGAATGAGGACATTAATGAAATATATATATAATATATATTTGCAGCTATATCTGCATATTTCTGAAATACGCAGATTGTTTATATACTTTATACTATCAAATTAAAGTATAGAACAAAATGATTTAAGTAATGACACAAAGAATTTATCCTATAATAATATAAATATTAGCGAATGATTGTGGCATTTTATCAAAATAGTAGTAATAATGTATGAAAGTTATAATATGAAATACTGTTTATTATTATTATTATTATTATATACTATGTAACGAGTAATAAAAAATAATATTATATAAATAAATTGATTATTAAATATACTACAATTATAGAGTTTTGTAATATTTGTGTTTAAACACACACTCCAATCATAAAATTGTGAATAAATATATAACATCCAAAGTCAAGGCACGTTTTTAAATAATGTGAATTTTGCATTTATAAATAATTTTGTATTAAAAAAGAGGATGTAAGCAATTTTAGACGGGTGGTTATAATGTTTTGGTAGATTTTATAACCAGTTGAAGGAAGTAACTGCAAATTTGTCATTATTTTACTCTCATCATACTTTGCAAAAAAAATACTATGATTTCAAGATAATAGGGTCAAAAGATATTTTATTTTTTAATTTAGTTATTATAATGTAATAACAACTAAATAACTAAAACTACTATTATAATAGAGTTATTACTCTATAACCGTTATAATTCAATCAGCAGTCTCAATTTTTGCAATCAATATTTTTTGATGGTAAACAAAAGTTTTGCTTGGCCAGGAACTTTGTTACTTTAAAAAATAATTGATTTTAATAAGTTAGCAATGCTAATTAGCTTTTCTGAAAACATTCACTCCAATACAGAGAATTAAAAATGTGAAAGTTTCAGAACACACTGTAGATGATCCATCTATGCAAATTACTGTGCGATGAGTTTTAAGTTAATTTATGCAATAACCTACAACTTGTTGCAAACTTACAACAATAAGTTAGCATTGCTAATTAGCTCTTCTGAAAACATTCACTCCAATAAAGAGAATTCTAAATGTTAAAGTTTCCGAACACGCAGTGGATGATCAATCTATGCAAATTTACTTTGCATAAATTAACTTGTAAGTTAGCAAGGCTAACTTACAGCAATAAGTTAGCAATGCTAATGGGCTCCTATGAAAACATTCACTTCAATAGAGAGAATTAATCTATCAATCTATGCAAATTTATTTGCAATAAGTTTTAAGTTAATCTATGCACTAACCTACAACTTATTGTCGTAAGATAGCATTGCTAAATTAAAACCATAAGTTAGCATTGCTAATTTAGCTCCTCTGAAAACATTCCCTCCAATACAGAGAATCCAAAATGTGAAAGTTTCAGAACACACTGTGGATGATCAATCTATGCAAATTTCTACGCAATAACTTGTAAGCTAACTTAAAACAATAAGCTAGCAATGCTAATTTAGATCTTCTGAAAACATTCACTCGTATACAGAGAATTAATCTATCAATCTATGTCATTCGCTATGGAATAAATTCTAAGTTAATCTATGCACTAACCTACAACTTATTGTTGTAAGCTAGCATTGCTAACTTAAAACAATAAGCTAGCAATGCTAATTTAGCTCTTCTGAAAACATTCCCTCAAATACAGAGAATTAAAAAAGGTAAAACCAGCATGTATGAAATGTTCTCTAAATGCTGATAAATGCATATAATGATTTCATCTCCCCCCTCAGCGAAGCGACCGGCGTTGCGGCGCTCTCAGCCGAGTCGGTCCTTCAAGCGTCTCCGCCTCGCCGTTTCTCGGGGTCAAATCTCTCTGTCCGTGTTTTGACTGTCAGCCGCTCTAAAGCCTCTGGGCTCGTCTGACACAGAGCAGCCGCCCGCTCTTAAATCTGCTGCTGTGAAATCATTAGAGCCCCGACCCGCCGGTGGTCCGCCGGTGGTCCGCCAGTCCAGAGCACAGGACCCCACTCTGTCTGAGTGTGTGTGTGTGTGTGTGTGTGTGTGTGTGTGTGTGTGTGTGTGTGTGTGTGTGTGTGAAGGGGAGGGGTTCGGTTTGATGGCTCTGACCAGAGTCATCTTGGATGAGTGAAGCTTGACAGATTTGATGTTGGATTTTTCAGGGTTAACTAAAAAAACTGTTTTTATTGTCGACTCATATCTGACTTAAAAACTTTGTTTTTTTACTGTTTGGGGAACAAGATGAGTCGCTTGTGGCGACCACGAATGGGAAGGGCCGAAAAAAGAAGAAGAAGAAGAAGAAGGAGAAGAAGGAGAAGGAGAAGGAGAAGGAGAAGGAGAAGGAGAAGAATCTTTTCAATGTATGAAACTAAAAGCGTCTTAAATTGACTTTATCATATTTTTAAAAAAAAGATTTAAATCCATTAATGGAGACAGGAACTTGAGTTCTGAACAATATTACAGTATTTTTAACGTACTTAATGTATAAAATCAGCATTTTTATTGTTTTTTATTAAATAGAATTTTCTGATTATTTTTTCTTTTAACCTGTTTTATTTTTGTGTACATAAACGTTTAATGCCAACATATGTCACACCGGTGGACGTAAACAGAAATAATAAAAACAGAATCGACATAAGCAGAAAATGTAAAGAATTAAAATGTATTTATTATTATTTATCTTAAATTTTGATGACCTAGAGAGTTGGACATTTTTGACGATTTCTATTTTTTAATTCGTCGGGTTCTGCTTCTGTGAGAATCCCGTCGACATCGCCGTGGTTACCGCTTCGCCCATTCCTGTTTTCGCTCTCAGATGACGACGACTGACAAGTGTCGGGCTTTTACAAGTTTTACAAAAGCCGCAATGTTTTTTATTAACTGCGCCATCCTCAGTGAACGTCTTCGACCGAATGTGACCGAACTCTCAGTTTATCTCCCACAAATATAATCCGGCGTCTTTTGTGTTATTGCAGGAATGTATGACTTCACTAAGGAATTCAAGGAATGGAGGCGGGACTTCCACGTTCAATCCAAAGGTTACAGAGTTTTAACGAAATTTACGAATACACCGGTTTTACTGAAAAGTAAAGAAATACGCGTTCGCGGCTACATTGTACCGGTTATAACTGTGTATATCGCGGAAACGTCGTGTGTAAGGTACAACTTTATGCTGATGATGCTGTTCTATATCCATCAGCTGTCACGTACCTTCAACACTCAATGCTGTATTTAATAACCATAAACTATCCCTTAATGCAGACAAAACTAAATGCACACTCTAAAAAAAAGAAACATAGAGACCATAAACCTTCTCCTCATCTCTACTAGGAATAGTAGGAAATATTGAGGAGTACTTGTCCAAGGTCCAAAAAGGAATAAAAGTTCTCTGTCGGCGAGGCGTCATAAAAAACCCAATTGGTCTCACTTATCTATAAGGCTCTAAATGTTGTTTACTCGCTTGCATCGTTTCAGTTCAGACTTTTAATGAGGACCCCTATCCAACACGCTGGAATGATGTCAGCTGTTTGTTTGTTTTTACTGACTCCTTCTGCACCTGCAACCTGGAATACGTTTCAAAGTAATCTAAAAGATTACGTTGTTTTTATCCTTAACTCTTTAATGTCCTGCTCAACTGTTTGGTTGAGACACATTTTCAGTCTCTATTTCTAATTGTTTACATTGGGAGCCAGTTGAAGCATGTGTATGCTGAAGAGTAAGGGGCCAAGGATGGAGCCCTGGGGGACATCACAGGTCGAAGGGGCCACCAGGGAGGAGGCATTTATCATATTCAATAAGGTTGTTTTTTTTGGCGTATTTAAGCCAATGAGAACTTTATAAACACATTTATGTAACTTCATTCAACCCCAAAGAGAGTCTCATATTCGTCAAATTAAAAATAAAATGAAAACATTCTTTATATTTCTTTAGGTTTGAGATAATCAAATTAAAATCGACGGTTTTTCAGGAAATTCAAAAAATTTCGTGGTGAAATAATTTTCGTCTTATTCAGTTTTTCTTTTTTTTTTTTTACTTTAAAAAAAAATGCTTGACCAAATTATTTAAAATTTCATGGTACATTTAGAGTTTTCTAAGATATTAAATGAATAAATGCCTCAAAGAAATAAAATATGCCAAGAATTAAGTTTTATATATACAGATTTTTTTGTTGTTGGCAAGGACATTTGATGGTTTTAGGCAATTAAAATATTAATATATAATTTATATTCAGTTGCTTTATTTATCTCTAAGGGTTTTTCTTTCTTTTTTTTCCTCGGTCCAGGTTTTTTGTCTCAATTTTCTTTTTCATCCAAACCATTTGTTCGTGTGTCTTACTTCCTAAGTTCTTTAATTTATTGTTTTCTACTCAGTTACATATATACATATATATATATGAAACGTAAATTAGGCGACTAGTTCAGAGTTTAAATAAAGTTTGAACGAATTAATGAAGAAGTTGTGGCATAAAAGATCAAATCACAAATAAACTTTATTATCAGTTTCACCCTACAAACAGAAAATAAAATGGAAAATAATGTTTCTCCAAGTCCCACAGTACGTGCAACAAAAAAAGAAAAGAAAAAGTTATATCTTTTGGATACAAAGCTGTAAGAACAAGTCATCAGTGTCTAAAAATAAATAAATAAAAGTGTAAAAAAAAAAAAAAAAAAATGTCTTTAAATGGTCGTATTTATTCACCCTGATAAATGAACTGCTGAAAAACCGAGACTCCTCCTGCCGGGCAGCAGGTTTAGAATCCGTCACATTGTCTCGTTTGGAGCCGTTTCACATTCGGGCCTATATATAAAATAAACAGAGCGGTTGCTCCAGAACGTGTTGGACTTCATGTCCCTTCATCCCGTCTCTGTCACCTCTCCGCTCACATTCCAGCCGTCCCGCTCTTATCTTTATTGGCTGAGGACGGGCAGAATTACAGCAGGCCTTCGCGGAGACGACGGCCACTTATCACGGGATGCCTGGCAGAGGAGAATAAAATATATAAAAGGAGAGAAGAAGAAGAAAGAAGTCTGTCTGTGTCCAGATAATGAGTCGAAAGTGAGAGATAACGTAGGAGGGCTGCTGTGAAGTGGCCGCAGTAAAACTAAATGATCTGGTAAAGCTCCTCAATGACAAACATTAAAGCTCGTCTGGAGATCCTCGGTGCAGAGAGGAAAAAAAACTCCCGTGCATCCAACTCTGCAGCACATGTGCAGAATGCATGTCTGTGAGGCATGAATATAATGATCTTTTTCACAAAAACTGAAAGGAGATGCAGATTTGGACGGTTTCCTTGCGTCTGCTGCGTCACAGATAAGCTCAGGCGTACGATGAAGGTACTTAAGGGGATCATTTGAACGTAAAAGAAGATTTTACTTGAACATTCCTCTGCAAAAAGAGACGCCGATCTACGTTTTTTATATCTTAATATATGAATAAGTCGAACGATTGAAGCTAGCATTTATTAAAGACATTATAAAATGCAGTAAATATGGAAATTCTTACTGCAAAAGGAGAATTAACTTAAAATTAACCCAAAACAGGAGAGATTTTCCCTCTTAATTCTATTTTAAAACATCCAAATTCATAAAAATAAGAGTTCAGAGTATAAATAATGACATTTAAAAACATTTACTACTGCAAACCTTTGCATGAAGTTCCACCAAGAATGATTCAAATATGTATTTGGAGCAGCAGCTGACTACTTAAAACCTGTTCACCTCGGCTGGAGGAAGAAAAAAAAAAAAACCTGCAACAGGAGTCACCTTTGACCCCGAACCATTTCGATCCAACCCAGAGACAGTCATGACATTTACGGAGGAAATGCGCCTGAGCAGACGCCATCACTCGCCCGCCGAGTTGAATCACCCGATTGGTGTTTGTGGAGCCCACCGTCCCACCCCTCAAACGTTTCACGAGTCGGGTCTTCGGGTTTTCCTTCTGTGACAGAAAAAGGTTTTACGGCTTTTCCTTCTGCAAAAAAAAAAAAGAAGCATAATCCTACATTTGACAAAATTAGATTTCTGATCGTTTTCTTACTTCTCATCTTCTTCGTTGGTTTTTAGAGATTGAGCACTTGGAAGAAGAACAGCCCCCCCACTGAACCCCCCACCCCATGCCCCCCTGTAAAATATAAAGGATTCATTCTAAGATAACGTTAAAAAAAAAAGGCTTTTTATTTTTAGCTGATTATGTGGCATAAAAACATTAAATTTTATAAACTGACACTTTCTCAGTATTTTATTTTTCTTTCTTTAACATGAATTCAGATTTAAAAACCAACGATTCAGCGATTTTTTCTGTTTTTTATTTAATGTGAACTGACCCTTTAAATTTGTTGAACTTTGACTTCTCCCTCCATGTTGCCTTAAATTTAGACCCGTTCCACTGGTTCTGTTAGCTCAACCGGCTCCAACCTCAGTCCTGATCTTAAATAGAACTCTATAAATTGAACCCTGCCTTCGTCCACTTTGGCCACGAAGCCGTTCTTTTTTTTTTCCCATCAGGCACTGGGCCCGCCGTGACACGACCCAGTTCGGCCACATTTCCCAGAACGAGGAGGAGCCGCCATGTCTAATTGTCCCCGGCGGATTTAATTAGCCTTGCGTGTCGGCGCCGATGCACGCCAGAGGTGAGCGTGGTCGCTGTAGGAGCCCCTGTGTGATAAACAGTCGGGGCTGAGCGAGCTCGGCGGTGAAATTTCCGTGCCGAGCGCGCTCGCCTCTCTGAATCACAGCGAGTATTTGTTTGGAAATGTTGAGTTGAGGGTAAGCACTCTGAAGAGGAGGGAAACGCTGTCTATTCAGGAAATCTACATGATGACACAAACAATTACCAGGAGAATTCAGAACACGGCCAAGATGGCTCCCCGTGACCTATTTTGGATGTTCCCCCCCCCCCCTGCAGGCGGCGGCGGCAGGAGGGGCGCGATGGCCGGAGGGCTGAGGAGGCTATTACCGGGGCGAGGGTCTTTCAGCACCTCCGGCGAAACGCGGGGAGGAAGAGAGAAGGAGGTTCTGGTTAAAGGTTTGGTGCAAAGTGAAGGAGAGACGGGAGGAGAGAGTGACGCCGAGGGGGGAGGCAGAGAGAGAGGGAGGGGGGGGGGCGAGCGAGTGGGGTTAGATTTCGTCTCTGTGTAGTGGACGTCTTAATCGACAGTGTCAGGTTTTCTTTCTGGAGGCTGCATGGTGTTTTTCACGCTGACAGCGAAGGCAACACGAGAGCGGCGGGCAGAGCAGAGACACCAGCCGCCATTGGGGTCGGTAAACATGTGGTTTATTAGCCGTATTTGTTTATTAGATCCCCTGAAGAGGTCGTGTTTTTCACTTTGTTTGTTTGCCCCGTTACATAAAAAACTATGTGATGGATTTCCATAAAAGTGGATGAAAGGAAAAACGCATTACATTTTTTTTTGGGGGGGGGGGTTTTGGTGGAGATCCAGGTTATAATTCAGATCTGCTGGATGAAAATCTGCGGGCTAGAAAAACCCGCCAGTGCCCGCTGAGACGGCCGGTTTTATGGCGTCTCCAGCGAACGCACCTCGCTTTGGTCGTCTTCTGCGTCAACGTTCTTTAACCCCTTTGAAATTCTCGAGCATGAATATAATTAACAGAAAAAAACAACAAATTTTATGCAGCTGGAGTTTTTATTTGAACTTCTGATATATATATATAAAAAACAATTAAATACCAATTTACATATTTCAGGGATTTTTTTTATAACATATTTGATTTTATCTTTTCTAAAAAACAGCCAATGAACCCAAAATGCTTCTAAATTATGTTTTATTTAAAATATTTTTTTTTACGCAATATACATTTTTGGGTCATCGTTTGATTTAATGTTTATGTCATTTAAAAAAAAAAATCTTTCGCGAAATTCATCGTACAAAAGACGATTATTAGCCAGTTAACTTGTCAGCCTCGAAAACCATCACAGATTTTCGTCAAGCTCCCTCTAGTGGCCTGGAGTATCCTAACCCTATCCAAACATATCTCATATGTAAGTCTAATAGTTCATATTTTACTCACTAGGGGGAGATTTTATTTTAGTTTCTTTCCACAAGACACGTTGTTTTCCTGACATATATTCATACATATATGAATAAAGTATCTACACATACAGACAAACCCAAAATACGTACACGAATAAAGATATAAAATACAGAGAAATATGTAAAGAAATCTCCAAGAACTAAATAGTTCAGCTATAATGAACTTATATTTTTTATCGCGCTTTTCTAGAATCCTCTCTATAGAACGGTAACTCTCTAAATCCGATTGTGAAACGTTTACAGCAGATAGCTGGTAGCATTTCAGCTGCTTTAACACTGATTCAACAAGCTGTTAGAAACTGAACTAATATCTATAAATGAATAAGAAAAAATATAGTTTTTCATTTTAGTGTCTGGTTATCGAACTTTATTCTTATTTATTACATATTTGACATTTTTGTTAACTTTTGAACAGAGGAGGTTCCCACAAGCTCTAAGTCGAGTTTTAATAATTAAGTGTTTAACTTCATAGTTTTGGATCTTTCCATTGAAGCTGACGGAACCACGACTTGCAAAACCTTTTTTTTTCCCCCCCCCTGAGGGGGGGATTGTCTTCAGGATAACCCAAAAACCAGAGAACAGGTTTCCATCCACCTTGGTTCGGATGGATGGTTCTCGGGTCAGATAGACCCGATAGAACAGAATAGACCCCGACGGGTTTGGGTGGCCGATTCTAGTTTGTTTCTGGTTTTGAGGGTCGTGATGAATAAAAAAACGTCTGATTTTAGAGTTTATATTGAATTCCAGTCCGTAGAAGGATATATGAGAAATTCCCCCCCAAAAAACCCAAAACAACAATCATGAAAAAGTGAACTAATCCCCAACAGCCCCGTTTTTAATTCAATCAGGCCTTCGTCAGAATCGTGTCCCTGAACCAGAGTTTAAGGTTTCTGGATTTGTAACGGCCAAATAAATGATGTAGATTAAACCGGAATCTCCGCTGGAAAGAATCATAGTTTGATAGAAAGGAAAACAAAGTTATTCACAACATCGGGGCGGCATTCAGAACCCAACTGGTTTCCACAGATCTGAATCTGGAGCAAATGTTCTGTTGGAGAAAGATCTAAAAACTGTCGGAGACATCAGAACCGTCTGAATCCAGGTCATCTCGGATTCACATCGGTGTAGTTTCAGGTTTTTAATTTGTTAGCGAAGAACAGATGAAGAAGACGAGCTCCACTGGAAACATGTTTTTAAATCTGGAGGATCAGCTTTTTTTTCTGTTTGGACCAGAACCAAATCACTCATACAGACGTCCAAAAAATAATACTGATCCGTATCTGCTTTGATCCCTCAGAGTAGATCTCCTTCTTCTTCTCCTTCTCTGATCCTGCTCTGAAGGAAACGCCCTCCGCTGATTGGGTTATAATTATAGTAATAATAATAATAATTTAAAACATTTGAGCGCTTTTCATAAATACTCAAAGTTTCTTATATATATATATATATATATAAAAAGTAAAATCTGGACTCAACTCCGACTGGACGGAGTCGGGACTACGCCAAGTCCCCCGACGAGCCGCCGTCATCTGCTTCACCTTCCACGCTGGTTATCGATGATTCAACGGCGAAGCCCGTCGGGAGAAGATCAGCAGAGGCGGTGGATGCGATGGATAACGTTACCGCCTTCTTAGCGCTTCACTCCACTTCCTGTGTTAAAACATGTCATCATCCGTGTTTGGCGGCATCAACGTCTCCAGACGGACTCCTGAAACTTTAAAATCAGGATTTTGGCGGGCTCCTTTCACCCCCTGCAGAACCGTGGGAGAATCCGGCGCCATACGTCCAGGTGTGCAGGAAGGCCGGTCATTTCCTGTCAGGGAGACTTCTACACCGCCAATAATTCCAGTTATTAGTCAGCGATCACAGGATGAGGCGGCAAAGACAGAACAACTTCAGAAATGCAATCAATAATACTGACGGACCTCGCCAAATTCAAATAGAACCAGTTCCAGGCTTAACTAACCCTACTTAAAGTAGGATGACTTCCTAGACTTCCTGTTTCTTCTTTAGACTTGGCTCAGCTCCGATGTCGCCTCTGTTCCGGGTTCAAACCCGCCCACCCATCATACAGTTTCTGTCACTCAACGGGACCGCTGTTCTGTCTTTACATCCTCCGTCTGAGTCACATCATCGACACGTTTCGCATAAATATCTCTAGCTACGCGGATGACACCCAACTCTATATATATATATATATATATATATATATATTTGTATAGAGCCAAATTCTCTTTTATCTCTGACTTCCTGTGGGGCCTCAATAAAACAACGGATGGATGACGATGATAAAACGGAAAAACGTTCTATCAGACTTGGGAAACTGGCTGGACAAACCAAATCCCAAGAAAACGGCCTCGGTGTCATACTGGACTCCGACTTAAGCTTTGAGGCCTAAATGAGCAAAGTGACTAAGAAAGCGTTCTTTCATTTAAAAACGTTGCCAAAGTGACGTCTTTCTCGGAAAGGCAGGACGCTGATGTTTCCTACATGCGTTTATTTCCAGAAGGTTGGGTCGCTTTAACGCCCTGTTCACTGGTCCACCAAAAAGGCTGATTGCGAAACTTCCGCTTGTTCAAAATGCCGCCGCCAGACTTTTAGCAAAGACGAGGGAAAACCGAGCACATTACTCCTGTTTTAGCCAACCGCTACCGGATGGCTGTTCCTTTTAAATTGATTTGAAGGTCCTTTTACTCACTTACTAATCTCTTAATGACATACCACCTTCATGCATGTTAGACCTTTTAATCCCCTACAATCCACCAACAAGAGCGCTTAGATCTTCTGATGCCGGTGTTTGAACTGTACCTAAAGTAACTCGTAAAACAAGTGGGGGAAACGCTTTTAGCTACCGTGGAAGACTCTACTCCGGAAAAATGAGACACGCAAGCTCTGTTGACGTTTTTTTTTGCTTGTTCAGGCAGACGGTTTAGTTCATGTGGAATAATTCCAGCCCATTCTCTCATTTCTACCTTTTATTGGATCTCATACTCTATTCTAAGATTATATTTTTTGCATTTTCTTTTGTGTCTTTCATGTTATGTTTGAAAGGTGATACATAAAAGAAATGTATTATTATTGTTATCTCAACTTTACTTTACCTTATCTTATCATATCCTATCTTATCGTATCTTATCGTATCTTATCTTATTTTATCTTACTTTATCTAATCTAATCTTATCCAGATATTATATGTTCTTATAATTTCTTATCTTAATCTGACCTTATTTTATCTTACTTTATCTAATCTAATCTAATCTAATCTAGTCTAATTTAATCTAATCTAATCTAATCTAATCTAGTCCCGATATGATATGTTTTTATCTTTTCTTACCTTGATCTTATCTTTTCTTACTTTATCTAATCTAATCTAATCTAACAGGATTTTATCCAGATATTATATATTCTTCTCTGATCTTATCCTGATCTTATCTTGATATTATCCTGATCTTATCTTGATCTTATCTTGATCTTATCTTGATCTTACCCTGATCTTATCTTGATCTTATCCTGATCTTATCTTGATCTTATCTTGATCTTATCCTGATCTTATCTTGATCTTATCCTGATCTTATCTTGGTCTTATCCTGATCTAATCTTGATCTTATCTTAATCTTATCCTGATCTTATCTTGATCTTATCCTGATCTTATCTTGATCTTATCTTGATCTTATCCTGATCTTATCTTGATCTTATCTTGATCTTACCCTGATCTTATCTCGATCATATCTTGATCCTATCTTCATCTTATCTTGATCTTATCCTGATCTTATCCTGATCTTATCCTGATCTTATCCTGATCTTATCTCGATCTTATCTCGATCTTATCTCGATCTTATCCTGATCTTATCCTGATCTTATCTCGATCTTATCTCGATCTTAGCTTGAAGATGACTCTTATACCCTCTCTGAAACCCACAGGACTGTATCGGGTAATTGCAGCATTTTTCTGTTCATATCGGATTATCAGTGTCCAGCGAATAAAATACTATTTCTGCGTTTACTGGTACTGTAAATATTCGTTATAGTAAAAATAAGATGTTATATTTTAAACTAGTTATTTCATTTACTTGTCTACGCTGCTCTAGATGATTGTATGATTCACTCAAAACTTTTAAGTTGTGTCAAATGAATCAAATTTTGTTGGTCCAACAAGCATAAATTTAAAGTTACATCTGCAGAAGAGGGCTAAGTTTATATAAACTAACACAACTGTATTAATTAATCTTGTCATTTCATCATTAAATTTTGGAATAAAACGTTTTTATGTGTGTTGATTTTCAAAATAAAATGCTCCATAGTAGGAAAGACAGGAAAACAAGAGACTTAAACCTTCAAATCTGTCATTTAGTGAAGATTTATTTTTCATTTTTCATGCTGTTGCTACAGTCGGATGTTTACATTTTACTGCTATACATTTAGTACTAATACTACATTTAAGTTCAGTCGTCAGGCAGAAAACGAGTCAGTATGAGGAGATATTTCTCTCTGAGGCCAGATCGAGTCGCATTAATGACATCACTGACATCACTGACAGTCTGGAAGCTAATCCTGATCTTATTTTCCTGATTATGACGTGAGGCCCGGTGGACCTCAAATTATCCTGCAGGTAAATTCAGCTGTGGGTCTGCAAAGGTTCCAGGTACCAGATCTGTTAAAAAAAAAAAATCACCTGATGAATATTTGATATTACTGTATCCTAAATGTTTCCTCGCACCACTGACTCATATTTGACGACAATTTTCTCCAGAGATCCAAATTTAATGCTGCGTTTAAATGCAACAGAATATAATTAATCATTCATAATACTTATTATATACTGTAAATCACATGTATTGTATGTAATATGTAATATATTATACATATATATATATATATATATATATATCATATAATAATGTAATAACATAACATACAAACCATTTTCAACATTAATAAATCCTTATATATATATATATACTATATATACATACACACATATATATACTAAGCACTAACATATATATACAAACCTTGCAATCAGTAAACATTTCACCGTACGATGCTTCACATTTTCACATTTTCAAATACCTGTACGACGCATACGTCAAGTAATTCCAACCCCTGCATGTTTCATGACGTGCGTCACGCGCCGAGACTCGCGAAGGGAACAGTTCCGTGGAAACGACTCGCTGTTTGCCGCAGAGCTCACTGTAAAAAAAACGAGGTTCTGTATTTCAGAGGCAGCAGAGGACGCCGACACGCAAAGCCCGGTAGAAGCAGCAGAGGGCCAATAAAAGGTGTCCCTCAGGGAAACCGTGGGTCCCTTTATGGATGAGGTTTATAGATGTTGTCCTTCATCATGCAGGATTCAAGCCCTCAATCATTTAAAGAGACACACACATACGCGCGTGTGTGTGTGTGTGTGTGTGTGTCGGTGTATTAAAGCATACATGAAAATTTGGTCCGCTGGAAAAGTATAAAAGTTAAAGTCGCCTCGATTTTTTTCTCTCCCTTATATAAAAACTAGAGAATAAATGTAAAAATGCATTTCTGCTTCACTTGATACATTTGATCAAAACTTCATCCCTGATCTCCAATCAACTCAGTCTGAGTCTATTTCTTAGTGATCGGGCCTTCTGTTCTGCTGCCCCTCGTCCGTGGAATGCCCTCCCTGACCATCTGAGGGCTCCACAGACGACTGACACATTTAAAAAAGGACTTAAAACTTTCCTTTTTAGCAGAACCTATAACTTTAATTAA
>VRLP01003293.1:0-66951 GCA_009660295.1 Lophius piscatorius | reverse complement strand
TCTACATTTAAAAGTAGGCTTAAAACTTTCCTTTATGATAAAGTTTATAATTAAGGCTGGCATAAGCTAGCTCTTAGCTATGCTGCTATAGGTTTAGACTGCTAAGGGATCCCCCATGATGCACTGAGCTTTTCTCTCTTCCTCTCTCACTGTCCCTCTTTGTATACCCCACTCACTTTAATGCATGTTACTGCATTAATGCATGTGACTAACTTGACTTCTTCCCTGGAGCCTTTGTGTTTTCTCGCCCTGAAAGGTCACATGGTTGGTGACTGGTTCTGCTGCTGTGCTCATGATGATGATTATTGTTGTTATCATTATTATTATTATTGTATAGTATTTCCCCATAAGCTATCGCTAAATGTTACATTAATATTAATGTTATTATCAACCTGGGATCCCTGCTGCTGCCGCGGCCCGACCATGGAGCGGTTGGAGAAAGTGGATTATAGCTGATATCTTTGCTGCTTTTCCCCCCGTCTGTATCTCTCCTCACCCGTGTCTCTCTCTTTCTCTCTCTCTCTCTCTTTCTCTCTCTCTTTCTCTCTCTCTTTCTCTTTTTTTCAAACCCGACCGGTCATGGCAGTATGCCGTCCACCCTGAGTCTTGGATCTGCTCGAGGTTTCTGCCTGTTAAAAAGGCAGTTTTTTCTCGCCACTGCCGCCAAGTGCTTGCTCACGTAGGGATTTGTTGGGTCTCTGTAGATAATTATATAAAAAGTTTGGTCTAGACCTGCTCTTTCTGGAAAGCACCTTGAAACAACTGTTGTTGTGAATGGGTACTATATAAATAAAGATTGATTGATTGATTCATAGTGAGTGATGACCTTCAACCTGTCTTTACATCCATTTAAATAAATGCATCATATTTTTTGTCTTAATTATATACTGATTTCACGGGTTAGAGCTATTTCTAGTGATGTCACAGTGACCTTTGTCCAACAAAACTTTGTCTCATCATTTCATTTTGAGTCCAAGTGTAAAAATTTTACGAAATCGCCTTCAGATATGACCATGATCATGAGAATGGAGAGGTGGGCAAAAAGGAAACTTCAAAAACCAAATGCATCTGGCCACAGCTGTGAGACGAGAGCAGAGGCATAACATAAATCACTGTTCCTCCGGCTAAATGCACGGCTAGGAAATAAACATGGACGTTGTTTACATGACATGAGGCTTTTTATGATGAAAGTGTAAGTTGCATCTTTGGTTAGAAAAAACAAAGGCGTTTGATTGCATGAACATAATAGTAAAGGCATTGAGTTTATGGAGTTATGTTTAGCTCATGCAATATAATTTTGTCCAGTAAATGAGGAATAATTTAGTTTTTTACAGTCAACATAACTGCATGATGTAAAACTTAAATAAGAGAGTTTGCCTAAAAATATTCAGTAAGAATCTGTTTTCTAATCTTTATACCATTTAATTAACCTCATTTTGTGGGAACGGTTGACCTAATTACGTGAAGTAAATGTAATGTTTTATTTCTATTTCTTCCTTAAGAAAAAAGAAATTGCTTTGAAAAGGAGGGCCAGGTAATTATTATTAAAAAAAGTGGGAGGAATTCTTATTACATTTTTAGGAGATATGACTGAATAATGTATCTGTCAGACTTTTTATATGTATTTGACCTCTTATATCTATTTGATGAATTTCCTCTGACACCATTTAAAGTCATTTGCATTTAGAATATGTCCTTCATAGTTGATAAATAATGTCTGATATTAAAGTAAACCTACTCTAATCTATTTTTTTAATGAATATATTCTGTGAAGTTTATTGTACACTATGCTGAAAACAAAATACCTATTGAAAAATAAGTCTTTATCAAGAAAAACACTTTAAAAATATAAAATACTAATTTTTGTATTTATGTGATCCAGTGTTAATGATGGATTAAAGAAAAAAACTACAAAAATATGAATTGCTACCCAAGTTTCATGAAAAATAATTATTATGCCTCCTCGATTAAAGAAAATTATATAGAGGAGTATTTTTCTCCTTTTTTGAGTCTTAATATTGAAGCTTACATCAAATAATTGTTGCATAAACATTCATTAAACCATATTGGAATGATTCCTCTCCTGTGGTGTGCATTATCAAAAGCTACTGAAATGAGCAACAGTCAGAAATATTAATTATTTAACTCCAAACATGAGGTAATTGATGCAGCGCGAGTCCAACTGTGATGGATTTCACGGATTGAAAAATCCCCCATCATGCCAGCTGTGGAAAATCACTTACATGGCAATTTCCATTGGGATGATATTTATTCTTGAATTACTAAGATATTGAATAATTATCCAGCCCTCGGGTTGTATTAATGCAGACCGCAGAGGGGCCGAAGAGAAGAGATAGGCTGACTGACAGGAGGACTGACGGACAGAGATTGGGCGTCCAGTAATGGAGCTGGCTGTGGTTGGTTTTATGGCCTCATTTTAAAGTCTTAATGGCTTTCAGAGGACGAGGCTGTTTGGCTGCCTGGTAGACAGAAGGTCTGGATTTCCTGTCTAATAACTCCCATTGTGAAGAGTTCCCAGAACCTTGCTGGCTGTGGGACATAATGATGTACAAGCAAGTGTTTATGGGTATTGACAAAGATTAGAACGCACGACCACTGCTCACCATAAATCTTGATTTTATAACGGAAAAGCGCACATCGTATGACATAACAATAACAACTATACTTTATGCTGTGCTTCTAAAAGGGATATGGGAAATCAAATACTCCTTAAATCTATTTAATCCATCGTTGTCTGAAGCAAAGAACAAACTGAAGAGGAGCCATCAGGAGATGCTAAAGATTTTGACTGAATTTGTTTGCTTTTGAATCCCTAATAGACCTTTTGACTATTGGGGATTCAAAAGTGAATCCACGATGTAAGATGGTTATTGATTAGAAACAGCGGTGTTGTCACATTAGCTAAAGAATCAATGAATGGTCATGTTTAAAGAAAAACATATTTATAACTGAAGGCCACAGCCGTTCTATGTCCGTCCTGGGCTGGAGGATGTCTTTCACTTGCAGGTTTCAATGATGTTCAGGTTTTGAGATGCCTATAAAAACAGAAAATGAATGTGTGGTAAATCTTTATCATTTACTAACAGAACGCCGGAATACTGGGGTTTGCTATTCCCATCGCCTTGTTGTGAAGTAAATAACTAAAGCAAGTGACATCATCTGATGAAATTATAGCCAATGTGAGCTGTAAAAAATGTTTTATCTTGACTTTACCTTTTGAGATGAACATTTTGACTTGTGTACTCTAAGATACAAATGGTCAAAATGTATAATTTTGCACAATAAATAACAATGGAGCATTAGACCTTGCACGGCCAGAGAAAGTAAGCATGAGGTATGGAGTTAAATTCCTGCCAAAAGTCTTCACACGAACGCACCGTGATTTGCGAGCAGAGAGCGTTTTATCCGCGAGCAGAGTGTGATTTGCAAGCAAACACAATGTGATTTGCAAAGGAAAAACATAATTGAAAAACAAATGTCTCCTGCTGTTTTGCAAACAACCGCAGCATGTCTTACAAGTCACAAGTACGAATGTTTATTTACAAGTATAAGAAAATCTATCCTACAACTCCACAAAACGAAAAACCACACGTGACATTTGGTACAAACATGTGACTTATGGCACAAAGTTAGCTTATGAGAGACGTGCTACTTGTACAAGAGCGTTTTCCGTTTTGTGCACACACAGGTCGTTAGTAGTTTGCCCGTTACAACAGCAGGTGTCGCTGTGACTCAGTTCAAAAGTTTACCACACTGGACTTGACTGTGGACTACTGGACGACTGGAGGCACCATGAGTTGGACGATATATTTCTATGAGCCATCCAATAATAACTTAATTAGTTATCCTACTATGGTAAGCGGATAAATTGACAAGCAAAGGATTAATTTTTATATGACAAATTTTCAAAAGTCAAACAATGCAATCATTGGAACAACTTTTATAGTAATTTAGTTTACCAGTAGACACCTTTTATAAATTCTTAGATTTAAGACAGAAACATAAGGAATGGGAAAATATCTGTAGTGCAAACATGGTGGCTGTTTTTTAAAAACTAACATTGTGAAAGTTATTTTTATATACATAGTTACGACCATTATATTCCATCAATTCAAAGATTATTTTTTTACATAATGCACCTTTAAGTGTTAAACTACTGTACAATGGTAAATTTCAACATAAATAGTTTGGCATTAGGAATTTATGGTTCTTATTACACTTAAAACACTTCTATAACTCTTACAGCCATATTGGTCTAAAGTGTTCCAAATAAAGAACAACTACTAAAATAGGAACAAATTAGCTTCTTTAGAGTCTGACAAAATGGTTTTGACAACTATTAACCATTAAACCGTAAATCAGGGTGCTGCTTCTCAGTTAGCCCCATTTATACCAAAGGCTGTGAGATGCAACAAATGGGAAAATAATTGATATGATGTTATAAATCTTGGATAGATTAAAGAGATTACAGAAGAAAAACCTAAAGGATCTGTGACTAACTGAGAAAAGTGGACGTCAATTGAGTAAAATCCTTTTTATCATTATGATTATTACATTTAAGTACAATAACTGAGGAAGAAATACACATTTACATAATGGACTTACTTATGTCAAGTATTTCTAGTACTACTATGTTTATTTTCTTTAAATTTGTGTAAAACCTATATACATTATGAAGCTTTTGTTTGCTGATCTTCTAGATTTTTTTTCTCATTTGGCTTCAGAAAAAGTCAGCGCCTGAGCAGGTGACCCCATTTCTTGTTCTCCCTTCTGACTTCCACGGGGTCATTTTTTCTCTAAATCCAACAGTTCAGATAAATATTTCAAAGTAAGACTAGGATTGAGAGGTTATTGCAATTACTGTGAGAGCGGATTCAAGGTGAGCTTCATGAAATCGTCACACATTCGGCTCAGCGACCTTGAGGTCAAGGGAATAGGCTCGCCCACAACCCACAGAGGAACGCGGCGAGTTTAAGGACATGCACGGCAGAAAGAAAGAAAAGAAAACATCTATCTTTCTATTTCTCAATTTGGGTGTTTCTTTTTTTCCCTTTTGAATCCTGACCAGCTGACCTTCTTTCCTTGTCCACCTCCATCTCTTTTCCTCTTCACAGGGCAGCATGCAATGACGAAGAGGGAGACATGGAGAGGTCCGGAGCACCGGCAAAAGCAAATAAAAAGTGAGAAATGAGGAAGAGAAGAGAGAATCTGAAGGGCAAAGGGGAGACTGATCAACAGGAAATGGAGGTTGAAGTTTCTCCTCCTCTTCATCCATCTTTCTTTCTCTCCCTGTCTCGATGCTCCAAAGTGTCAAGGAAAATCAGAGGTGGTGAATTGAACCTGGTAAGATTATGGCCTCGGCAGAGTCAGGCCAAGGCCACAGCTGAGGACAAGGTCATGTGTGCTGCTGAGACCTCCATCATAAGAGAAGGTCCACGTTGGCATTTCATGTAAGACATTTTATTTCATCCCAAGATACACAGAACTTCAACAAGTTTTTGCATTTTTTACTGTGCTGAATGCTAGATTTGAATAAAAACCCTAGTTTTGCGTCACAGCTAAAAGTTGTAGTATGCGTAGATAGCTCCGCTTAGTGGACATAGATGGTATTTCACAGCCAAAATCCCTCTTTGGTTTCAAAATCCCATTGTTGGCAAATTCCTACGTATACTGACTAACCAATTGTGCCAATAAAAGAATCCTCCTGGTACAGTCCCACAAACACTGTGTAGAATTACATGAACTGACATTTCTATCAAGTTTAAGGCAGTTTCTGAGAATATGTATTGTTTGGTTTGTATGTTGTTACCGTAATATAATGATTTACACCTTTTTTTATTGAAAGAGGTCAATTAAAGAAGTCAAATATACTGGTATTTTTTGCATTTAATCAAAGATTACTAACACATAACAACAGGTACAATCTTCCTGGCACGGAAAATATATTTTAGATCCACAGACATCAAGGTTATGCGAATAAACGTATTTATTGTCGAACTATTTTATGTTTATTTTGGGAATGAAATTCATGATACATTTTATCATTTTGTCTTATAAGGGTCATATTACTGTATTATTTGTATTATTTTCCTTTTGTTTCATGTTTTTGTTTGGGTGGAAGCTTTATAATAAGTTCACTGGGCTTTTTGCCACTTCCCGCACTATACACATTTTCATCATCGGTGAAATCATGGTGTCATACTTCCCCATAATAACAACAACAAAAACTAACAAACGATGGAACTAGAGGTTGACAAAAAAAAAAGAGTTCTCTTCATCAAGATTCTAAATGTAGCTTCATGAGGAAAACAACTACGTCTTTGAATGTGATTTATTTTACTTGTATTCACCTTGCTTGGATATTTTCAAGGTTCTGTTACGGTTTTTTCGTCCTTGATATAGACATTATACAGCAGGGAGCTTTGCCAGAGGAGTACTAACAGTATAGTGTGAGTTACAACTGACTGCCAAACTGCAATGAAGGCTATAAAGTGAAACCTAGAAAGCAGGAATCTAGCAGCTGTTAGAGAAATGGGTGATTTTCACCATTTGGTTGAAGTCCACTCAACTCTTTTGAGCAGAAATATAAAAACAGGAAATTAAGCCAATGACCAAAAACCTGCCGAACGGACCTTTAAGGACAGTGCATGTTGGTCCTTATTATGCATCGTCACTCTTGCCACCTACTCCGTGGTTGTGGTCAGACTGTCCATCTCAATTACTCTTTATAATCTCACTCAAGTCCCATCTCCTCCTCACTGGAGTTCCCATTCTCTTCTGAGAGCAGAGGGGAAATCCACAGCGAAGACCCTGGATGCCTGTAACAGAGAGCTAAAATTTTACTGCATCTGTGTTGTCTTCTACCTTGCCCGCTCCTAAAAAGGTGATGGCTATTTTTATATCCATAATTTTAACTTCGACCTGGAGAGGAATGAAAATCCTTTAATTCTATCCCTCGGTTATCTGAATTTTGTTGATCCACATTGTCTTCTTATAGCTCTGAAAATGTGGGCATATTATGGACTCATCGTCGCAGCGACCGTGAATATACGATGTTTTAATGCGATAACCCAACACCTATTTTATGGATCATTTTCAAATTTTATATCCATTGTGGAGTACTGAAGTGATGCTAGGATTGGTCGGGTTTATCTTTTCAACACTAGGTGGACCTTTTGCTGCAAAAGTTGTCGGGCCCTGTTTGTCCAACAAACAATTCATCCATTGGTTGGATCTAGATCCTTTACCTCCCACCAAGGATGACGTTGACCTTGAGAGAAATAAAAATCTGTGTGTCATTTAGTTTGCTCCGTTTGTTATCTGTATTTTATTGATCCACATAGTTTTATATTAACATATAATTCTCAACAATTTATAAAACTTTTTTTTTTGTATCTGAAATGAGAGCCTTTTGATGTTCTGTGATGTGAAGAGAGGTAAGTTAAGTTTTTTGAATGATGAGAGACTTTGAAACCCTCAAGCATCAGTGGTGCTATGCAGACTTTATTTGCATATTTAAATGAATAAATGAATGATTGCAACTTATTGTTTCAGGGGTTTTATTTTTATATTTATGAAAGTGGGGGTGTTTTTTAAAACTTCAGTGACGCAAGTTTTTATGATGTCACATGACATAAATAAAGTGAATTTCTAAAAATCTCACTCTGGCTTTCTCCTTCTCAAATTCTCCACCCTTTTCTCTGTAAGATTTCTCCCCTTCTCTCGCCCTCTCTACATTTTCAATTTTCAAAGGCATTTGAAACAAATGTTTACATCGACATTGCAAGTTTAAAAAAAATCTATTAATAATTAATTAATATTGTAGAGTCCCAATCTCTCTCTCCTCATTACTGAAGCTTAGTGTCATGGAAGGAAATACATTAAAAAAAATTATCAGTATATGTTTCCAAATTCCAGTATATGCAAATTGTCAAATAACCAGAAAGTGAACATCCTGGTTAAATGAGGAAACGTCTTGACAGCACGGATAAATGGAGAAAAACGACCAATTTACGTTGTTTGATCAAGTTCTACTTCATGCTGAGAAATTATTTTGTTGTTAAGCACTGAGGAATGTATCCACTCCCCTGGAGAGCTTAATTTCCTTAAATCAGCTACTTCGGTTAAGTTGTGTGGAACGCCGTCTAAATACACACTTTACATCTTTTGTATCGTATCGACGGGGCTCGACATCACCACATAAATAAGCAATTTTCTTTAGTTTATCCGTGCTGTGAAGATGTTTCCTCATTTAAGCAGGAGCTTCACATTGTAACAAGTAAGTACCCCAATTTATCACATTTCAACCAGAAAATTATCCTGTACAACCGTGAAAATGATCATGTCATAACGTGAAAATAAGCACTATTATGCTTAGCAGCATTATAACATGATACTGATCATTTTTTAATTTTCTGTCATGACCTCTCGTACCACTCGCCCTTCTCTTCTGTTCCTCTTTTACTGATTTTTGTCTTGTGGTCTAAGCCCTAACGCCAGCTGAAGTTGAGGTACCCATCTCATAATATGTATAATGGTGGCATCTAATGGGAAACCTCAGGGATGGTTATTGCCAGTCCTTGTGCAGGATCAGAATTTTACCCTCCTCCAACCCAGTTGCTCTAATCAAACATCTTAGGCAAAAGCAACATGGGATTATAGGACATAGTGATAAAGACACTAAGACCCGCTGAAGTCAAGGTTCCTATCTTTTATTGGGGGCGACGGTGGCTCAGTTGGTAGAGCGGTTGTCCACTTATCTGAAGTTCAGTGGTTTGATCCCAGGCCACTGCCGTCCACATGTCGAAATGTCCTTGAGCAAGATACTGAACCCCAAGTGGCTCCCAATAGCTGTTCCATTGATGTTTTAATGACGATGTGAATGGTCACCGCTCCTGATGAGCAGGTGACAGTCTGCATTGCAGCCTCTATCATTGCTGTATGAATGAACGGGTGATTGTTGACTCACAATGTGAAGCACTTTGAGTAGTTGAGCAGACTAGGAAAGCGCTATATAAGTACGGTCCATTTACCTATCTGACAATATGTCTTATTGGTGGAGTCTATATCTGTTATGATCAGTCCTAGTGCAGAATATTAATTACAACATGACACCCACCTCCACCCCAGTTCCTCCAATCAGCTCCACTCACACATCTTAGGCAGCATGGGATTGTACAACATAGTCCTATATCAGACAAATCTTGAAAAAGAAATGCAGCCCTTTAATCTAGAATAAGATTTAGGTACATTCAACTCTTACAATGTTAAGACTGTAAGTAAGGTACCTTTAAAACTGGCTTATGTTCATTTTGCTGTTGCTGTTGTTTTGTATGAAATGCTGGGAAGGAATGGCTGTCAGTTGGAAAAAGCCAATCCTTTCACATTGCTTCCCTGTGAGCAAGATTTTAAATCTCAACTCCGCATTCGAATTGAATTTAAAGCTAGATGCCCCGCTGCACGGAAGCTGCACCCCAGTGTGGCATTCCTTTGTATTCCAAATTCCTGTGTATAAAAGTCTAAGCTGCAGGCAGAACAAGCCGTCAGCCTTACCCAGCAAGGCAGCTGCATAATTCACTTAAACTTTTTCCTGATGTGACTCTCTGAGTTGATGAGATAATAGGAAGAAAACGGGGGAGTAATAACTCCAACTCTGTCTTTGTCTACTCTTCTCTCAACACTTCCTTCAAGCACTGGACACACCTACCCTTTTTCTGCATTTCCAATCCCCACATCAGTCCCCATCTCAATATCACTTTGTGCCTCGCAGGGAGTATGAAGATCGATGCTGAGAAGCAGATCAGAGATTGAATTAGAATTGACTGGAGGAACCTTTCATGCTGGGATGCACAGAGGAGAATGGACGCGATGGGTAAAAGTGTGTGCATGTGTTTGTCGAGTGTGTAAGTGGATCAATTTCTAAAATAGAGCACAAAGCACTTGTTTGATTAATATAAAAAATAATTGATTTGTTTAAGAGCTTGCTGATGAAGGGCATTTAGGTGTTAGCTCTGATTGCCTTACCGTAAAAATTGATCCTGTTGACACGACTCCTGTTTGCCGCAGACTCAAAATAACATGAAATAATGTTGAAGCTTCTATGGAATGATGAGCGGAGCGTTGGACTGTTTTGTTGGATGATAGGTTTACATCTGGTATAAACTAAATGCATTATTCCAGAAAATGAGAATAGACGGGCAGAGACGTTTCGTTCTGAAACCGCTTCAGGTCCAACCGCTTCAGGTCCGACCACTTCAGGTCCGACTGCTTGTTGGATCTGGATTAGATCAAATGGACCGAAAAATATTTCCTAACATAGGGAAAGGCCAAAGAGGAAATTAATGGGGAATTGTCATTTCCCCCTAAGGAATATCCAAATTAGTCAACGCAAAAATAAAGACCGCAGCCTTACAGTTGTGGAGAGAGTTTTCCTGGAAAAACCAAAGTAATAGTCCAAACACACCTTCTTCCAACCCGAGTGCAGAACAGGATGTGGTCAATCTGTGGTGGACTGCACATACATTTTGGGGTTTCCCGTGTCTTAAACCTCTAATGGAAGGTGCTCACCGTAGTATCAGAGTCGAGTTCAAATTTATGATATTAAATTCACTCGTTGATTCTTTTACCTCGAAACATGAGTCTTTTTAGCCGTGAGTAAAGAGGCCATTAAAACAGTGACGGCTCTGAGAGGAACTTCCCACTGAGGCAACATAAAAACCATAGTTTTGACTTTCAATAAAAGAACGGCAAAAGTACAAATGTAATGCCTTCTGGGAAAAAAATAAAAGGGACACACACTTCTCACAAAGGGATGATAACTTGTCAATAACTAAATCAATCTTTATTTATATAGCACCAATTCACAACAACAGTTGTCTCAAGGTGCTTTACAGACAGAGCAGGTCTAGACCAAACTCTTCTATAATTATATACAGAGACCCAACAAATTCCTACGTGAGCAAGCACTTGGCGACGGTGGCGAGAAAAAAAATGCCTTTTAACGGGCAGAAACCTCGAGCAGATCCAAGACTCAGGGTTGGACGGCCTACTGTCACGACCGTTGGTGTTTGAGAAGAGAGAGAGAGTTTTGTCTTAAATTTTATATTCTTTGATTATGGAAAGTGATGACATTGTCTCCAGTCTATCGCGATTACTCATAAACATAAGGGCAGTTGTATATTTCCTCCACCAGGGGGAGTATTATCTCCAAACGTTTTCGGGCCATAATATCTCACCGATTTACTCCACATTTGTTGCATTTAAATGCAATCGAGGAAATCTATCTTGTATATATATATCATATTCTACTCCCATAGTTCACATTTTATGTTAAACAGCTTTTTCGGACATTGCTTCACATTTAGTTTGAGGAGTTCAATCAGGGGGATTTCTTGTACAATGCATGGGATTTTGGGGCTTTTTCAGGGATATATCTTTGCTGTAAGGGACAACATTGTACGCCCACTTTTAGTTGCCCACTTCCACCTGGTCCTCAACGTAGGTAATGTTGCAGTACGAAGAATAACAGGCACATGGTATGCGTTTTTAGTTAACTTTATCCCGTGTGCAGTATTTCAATTGTTTAACTCCATTAAGTAATCAAGACTTATTTTATAAGTCTGACCTGTGGGCAGTGAGATCTGCCCCTGTCCTTTTATTAACCAATGGAACTAACACTTACAAAATAAGGGTCTTTATATCGTAAAAATTAGTCCTGATTCCATTGTATAATTCCCGACCAATCAACCAATTCAATCCCTCAGTGCTGTTTTACTATGTTACTATTAAATCTTGTTAAAATAAAAAAACATCCTTCTGTATATCTCAAGCATTATCTCAGAGAATATTACGTTTTACTCCACAATGTGAGGGCAATAATGCATATTAAATGAAAATGTTATAAAATTATATTCTTAAACACTGATATGGTAAAAAGGCCAATCTGAAAAATCCAAAAGGTCAAAATAAGAGGACATTGAAGAAAAACAGCCCTACGATGAACTGACGACTTGTCCAGGGTGTACCCTGCCTCTCGCCCGATGTTAGCTGGGACAGGCTCCAGCCCTCCGTGACTCTGAACAGGATAAACGGTAGATAATAAATGAATGAATGAAGAAAGACAGTGGAGTTAATTTCTTACTTCATTGTGCTTAATGATACTGACTGACTATAAGCTGCATGCTTTTTCACGATTCTACGTAAACTTAAACTGCTTTTCTTAGGTTTGTAACCAGACTAATACGCTGCTTCCATTATACTGTCAGTCACAAATAGCTTTGCATAATAGTAGGGACCTACCAGCAGTCTGATAATCCATCATTGCATGCTCTATTACTTCTTTGTTGAATAAAACATAATTTATGGTACATTCCCAGGGAGAGTTGATTTTAATTAGAGCCCTCACAGGAGGCAAACAGTAAGAAAGGTTGCAAAATAATCTATTGGAGTGCACCTTTAGAGGAGGATGTATTTGCATCGGTCTTATGCCATGGAGATTTGTTGTTTTTATTTCAATCAGTGCGTCTCTCTTTATCTGGGTGCATAACCAATGCACCAGTAAAAATCCGTGGACATCAAAATATTTTTTCTTATCCTCCATTCCTCTTCTTAAATGCAACTGAAACCAAAAAGGATCAAAAGATTAAAATTAAATCATGGATGGATTTGGGTCATCAGAAAATATTAACTAAATAGTTTAAGATTAGATAACTGCACGACATCCGGGGCTGCATCAAATCCTTTATTTTTATTCTTGGTTTGTTTTGTTTTTCTTTGAACGGGCTTTTCCAGGTTACTGCCCACTCGATGTTGATGTCACTGTCTATACTAAAAACATCTATGCATGTCCAAAAATTAAAATGACTGACTAAGGTTTGGTTGGCAGTACGCTTTGAAACTGGGACAGAATAAGAAAGACGGTCAGTGACTCTAAGGGGGGACTTCCCTCCAGAGAACTTTGACCTGTAAAACTTCTCATGATAGAAATCAAAGTTTAACAAGTGAATCCTCTGGCGGTCTGTGCAGGCTCCTGTCTGTCAAGCCAGCCGGCAGGAGATGAGTCACCGAAATTCAAATGTAGTAAAGCCAACATGGCGGACAGAAAGGTTTCGCCGCTGCTCTCCTCAATTACTTGAAGGAGGAATCATTCATCACAGAGCTGCAAGGTTTCTTAATGTAGCCCCATTACACCGCTGCTTTCTGTAATATGTGTAATACGAACCTGGAACGATTACAAGCAGGTGCACACATGGGCGATGGCGCCCGCAAACTGAGCTATGATGCAGCCATATTGCTTTCAGAAGCTGTTTTAATCAAGCAAACTGTAATTTTATGATGACAAATCTAAAACTCAACGGCTTCCGTAGTGCATTGTCAATCCCATGATGCCTTAAGTCTGTTGTCCAATTAGTGGTGTAACAAATGCTACGAGTCAAATTATGTACTTCCATCCAAGTATTCAAAATATAATAGCTACACTGGGAGTACATGACGACATACTCAAAATGGTTCATTCTCACCTTCTACAGTATGATCTTGATCTTGACTATGTAGCAGAAGAAGAGAGGCGTACAAGTCAAGCTTTCAAGCTTGTGAGAATGACAGCTGAAAGTAGCCTTCAGTGACCGTGGGGAAGAAGAATGCCATTCAAACAAACTTTTTCATTGTGACTTGTCATTCAGGGACAAAAATGTTGCATCCATTATAAACCCAACTTGGTAGTTCTTCCGAGTGCCTTGATATTTCTGAGCCTTTCAATTGGTTTCACAGCCAGCAAAAGTGTTCACTTGACGTAGCAGCATATTAGCGATTTTGCTGCGTCTCACTCTACACCAAATTCGTCCATCCGCGTATTCCGGCGCGCACCGTTCGCACCTGCATGTTTCGTTTTTGCCATTTTATTGATTGAATGGGCTTTGAGAATTGAAAGCTACTGAATGTCGGTTTAGTGTCGTCAGTAAACCCTCAATGTAAATATTTAAACTTTTTTTTTTTATCATTGAACTATTCATTGTGTCTTTATTCACTAATTACCTCCGTTTTTCAGAACCTGTTCTAGTTTACATAGCAAAATAACTTCCTCTTTACAAATGCCTGATGTCATTGGACAAGTTTGTGTGAACTCAAAACAAGGAGCCTCTAATTTTGCCAATATGCTGTCTAGTAAAGCAAACATGAAAGCCTTTATTGTGTAAGAACTTCTTCCCAGCTGTCTTTTCAACTTTAATACTCCAACATGAAGCCATGTAAGAGTCACTGATCTGATCACTGATCACTGCATCATGTAGACGATCTGCTGGTCTGTTGCCCGGTATGACCGTCTGTTGTAAATCACCGGTTAAGCCACTCCCTGTACTGGTCCGTCGACCAGCTCTCCAGCCATGTCTGTTGAGGTTGTTGCTCTGGATGACGAAATAGTGGATGATTGACAGAAGGATAATTTATACCTTATTCCCTGCAGCCATTCCTAATGACTCTGACTCGTTCCCTCCTGCCCTCCCTTTCCCCTTGCCAGATGCTGAGGCGTCTGTCAGTCTGCCTGAGTCGGATACCTTTTCATAAAAGCCTCCTCTCTGTGCCGCTGAGGATGATAATGCAGGCAGTTAAAGCGAAGATAAGGAAAATGACGGATAGGCTGATTAAAAAAGAAAAGGAGGACAGAGAAAGAGATAGAACAATAACAGGGGAAAATAATTGTAGTGTGGGTGTGACAACAGGTGAAAAGGGAGATGGAGCGGTGCCATGGATGAGGAAGAGCCAGCCAGATGAAGAAAAAGCAGAGTTGGACTGATGCATACCTGTAAGAGACAGGAAATTGATTTATATTCACTACTCATTTTGCGCTCCGTTTGACTTTTGGATGTGCGGCAGATGTTCTTCCCTGCACATGGCAGCCACTGAATACACAAGATGATTCACAGGGCTGTTGATGAATATGGAACAAGCCCAGTTCACCACATTAGAAGGTTCATTTCCCACAGCGAAACATACATTCCTTCAATCCGTCCCTCCTACACCTCTCTGAGTGACAGAGGAGTGCATGGGACGGAAGAAAGTGGGACCGAGAGACAGGGAAGTGGAACATAATAAAGGGGCTCTATGAGAGAGGAAGAGGTTAACATAACTGGTTGTCTGTAAGGAGTTTGTTTTTTGGTGTAGAAGGGGTTGGGGGTAATGTGATCAGCTGCATGGAGGGGAGTCTGTGCGATACAAACGTCATTAACGAATGTTGCAGGAGGGCACTGAAAGGGCTAAACTAATGTTTGTAGGTGCCACCTTCAGCACCCCAAATCTCATACTGAATACAATCAAAACAGAGATTTAGTGCTGAGAATGTTAAGGTTCAGGCTTCAGTTTGTTGTTCTTGGTATATTTTATAGTTAATTTCCTCTTGTTTGTCATAGTTTGAGATACGAGGAGATATTACTTTTATATTATTTTTAAATATCATTATTATTATTTCTGGTCCTCGGGTTTTGCTTGTGTTTTTGGATTTCTGCCTCGCTTGTGAGTTTTGATCTGTGAATCAAAGCAGTCTTAGCGTGGCAACGCCAGATTTTTGCGACTAAAGGGCTGGGTAATCAGATAGATTGGGTAAAACAAAACTATTCTGTTGTGTTTTACAAATACAAATGGAACCACGGGGGGGGGCAAGTGCAGTTCAGTGCTCGAATTAAGAAAAAGAAAAAGCTTCCAAAAGATATAGTTTCATAAAATAAAACAATAATTATAATACAACAAAAAAAACATACTTCCGAAAAATCAATATCAATAGCCCAGAAGAGATTCATTATACTGGATGTATTAGACATTAACATTCAACAAAAACAGTCATGTCTAGTAAAGCAGACATGATTTTCTAGATTGATAGATAGAAAGTTTATAAATCCCCAAAAGGGGAAATTTAGTTGTTGCAGCAGATCCAGCTCACAGGTATTCTAAAGGTGACTAAAAGTAAAGACATACTGTATAATGGGACATCTTATAGACATGTTTAAAAACAACAAAAGAAGAGAAACGTGATCGCTGCTGCAGCGACAGGCGCCCGCTAACGCGGCGTCATCTTGCCAACAACTCGCCTGACTAAGTTTAACTTACTGTAAGTTAAACTTCAATGTTGCCACGGTTCTAAGAAAAAAGAAGAAGAAAAAAAGCAAATTGCATTACACACATTAGGATCACATTTCAGAGCTGAGACTTAAAAGTGTAAAGGTGAGTTTATTGGAGGAGGTAGGTTCACCAGTAAGTCCACTACCTAGCATGTGTGTCTCACATCCAAAAACCCACTGCACACAAGAGGGAGGGGACCACCATCAGTACAGCCCAGCTTTGGCTCCCCAATGTCTGGAAAGAAACAAGAAACAATGCGAGCGTACGACATAAAAAAGAATACAAATAGAACAAAATACCCTTACTGGAGGTCCCACATGCTGGAGGTATTATATAAATGAAAATAACCATTTTAATAATAACCATTTCAACTCGGCTGTCTGCAATTAAGGCAACATATTTAGAAAACAAACAAAAGAATAGAAACACACCTGCACTTGAAAATCCTCACAGAATGCTCATAAATAGGCTAAGTTGACATGTAATACTTGTAGTCACATAAATAAACAATTCAAAATTCCTGCTGTAATTAAAAATAATTTGCCGGCGCAAGCAGAAAGCTGAATATTCACAGAAAGGGCAAAGCTGACTTGACACACAGTGACGGCTGAGCAGAGCCTTCCAGTCAAAACTCTGGGCTTAGCAGGCACAGTCACACCACATGACATAATACATGATTCTTGACACTACTTCCTACTGGGTAGGGAGCCCAAAGAAGATCTAAAGAAGAATATATATCTCCACTAAACATTCTTGTTTAAGAATATACGGAAGAAAGAGATGGCGCAGGGGGAGGGTAAGAGCTACCACTATATATGCTACACCAAAGCATAATGTTTGGCTGTTGATCACCAAAAAATGTATGCATATTGTTGTACAGACATTTACACTCCTACATTGAATCTATACCGTTGTAATTTTTATAATTTTTAAAATCAAAATAGTTCACAAAATTCTTCTTTATTTATCACCATTAAGAATCCTGATCACATCCTCAGTTTGATGGTGTGAAGATAACCGTGACAGATCCAACTTTTTTTTCATCCTAATTCAGAATCCAGATTCTTAAAAGCGTTTGTTGATATTTCCAAAATGCGTGCACCGCAAAAGTTCGACCTCACTGGAAGCATTTTAATGCAAGGTTACATCAGTGCATGCATTTCTATAGCACTAAACTCTGCTGTGACTGAATGAATGTAACTGGTAACATAACCAACTTTGGCTTTTACAATGATATTTATTCAATGTGAATCAGAAAAGCACCACAGCCAGTCTTCTTTTTGCCGATGTAGTGACAAGCTCCAATGTTACCTTCACTCCTGCAGTTAAATCTGATTCAACTGAGCAGACAGTCAGGTGCTTAAACAATGCAGCAGGAGTGAGATGCAGGGAATCCCAGATGCTGCTTGCAGCATGAACACTCTTGAGCATTCAGCTATAATGCAGATAAACTGAAGCAGAATTTTGCGCTGGTGCAGAGATGTAGACAAACACACACACACACACACACTCAAAGTGATTCCTATAGGATTGGCAGCTTGCACCTGGAAAATAACTATACTGCTGACACTCCAACATCAGCTGTCTGTGAAGGAGGACAAAGGGTGGGGGGGGAATGCAGATGGACGAAGTCAATTCAAGCTGAAAGCAGCGTTGAGTGGGCCCTTGCACCCGGGCGCCCGTCAGGCGGTGCACCAACCATGACCTTGATCCGGAACATCAGCATACGTGTCCGGCATTTCATACTTTACGCAAAGCACATAACCACTGCATACATTTCACAGTCCTCAAAATTGATATTTGTCACTTGAGACTTACTTCCTGCTTCCAGTGGGTGGAGCTATCACTGTAACTGAATATTGTTCTATGGAAGTCTTCAAGGTGAGATTATTATCCAACATGTGAAGTTTGGGACAATTACAATAGGGGAAAGTGACGTTTTGTGCACATCGTTATAATGCCGCGATTCATGCCGCGATGGCCATGCCATTCAAGTAATGGAAAAACCTAGATCATTATTTACCTCAATGCTTTAGGTTGATTTTCACCAAATTTCATGTTGACTGGATAGAAACCATGAATCATGAGTCAACCATGATCTCTAGGAAGAGGTTGTTAAAATACAATGCTGTATAATATTGCAAAACTAAAAAATGGTGGACTTCTGGTCATGGCTCCAGGAGGATTCCTATCTATGACCCCGGACATTTGTGCGCTTTCTAGCATGTCTAACCCCTAAATAACAAGATCGAGTCCGCCATAATTTGCTGTATTGCTACAGCATCAAGGTTGATTTAAAAATTTAAATTTATTAAACAATACATCATCAACTTGTCATGACAATTCTGGCCAACTTTGACATCTGTGAGGTCGGGACCTAGTAGTAGATCACAAAAATATAAAGCATAACAGAGGGCACTGTAGAAGAAAAGCTTTTTTTTTTTCCATTTAGCCTCCTTCAGGATGAGACTTTTATCATTCTTGAAAGGTCTGGTGAAGATTGGACCACACATTGAAGTCCATGTTTTTTTTTTATAAAAACATAAATATTTGCTGATCAGCCACGCCTACACCATTATATTATAACTCACGTCCTTCATAACGATACATGTTCAACTTGTTACAGCTTTCCTGACTCAATCTGAAATATGTATTAATGAATTTGCTGTGTGATTTTAGTATTCTCTCTTTAATCCAGCCAGGTGGGTGAATCTTATTCATTTATTTTTCTTTAAATAGACCTGCCATGTCCCGTCTTACAGCAGGAAACATCACGTCACGTTACATAACTTTATAAACTGCAGTTCACACTTCAAAATTCCGTCTCACACGGTGTGCAATGCGGTAGATTGTCTCCCCATATGGCGAGGATGCAGAGTCGAGCTACAGAAGGTGTCAGCTCTTAAGAAATCCCCACTCTCCACCTCCAGCACGCAGACAACTGTCTGTATAGCGTGCGGCATGTTACTGCTCACAAGCATAGATTATAACATACACACAGCTGCTGTTACCCAACCTACAACATAATGACAGACATTAGTTCCAGTCTTCCAATATGGCGGTGGCTCAGAGTCAGGGGAGCTGTGCTGTGTGCCAGCTCTGACAGGTATGACAGCTTACCCCAGCAGAACATTAGCTGCTCTTTAACAAAGAGGCAGTTGGCCCCTGAAGAAAAGGCAAACACGGTTTTAAGGCCCGGTTGTCATGACAGGGTTTTCCTTATAGTGGAAAACTCTGAAAATGATCGGAAAACTGTAGTATGGATACCCGATCAGAAGTTGCTCATATGACTTTTAAAAGTCATCACCAGAGATTTACACCGCAAGACAGTATGACATTTATTTTTTCCCTTTAATCCTGAAAACTGAGAAACTAAAAGTCGTGTGAGAAGTTTGGCTATACCATCGCATTTTTCGCAGAAATAGAGTTTGTCAAGTTTAGACGGTGACGATAATGTTAGTGTTTTCAAAAAAAACACAACAATTCAAGTAGTTGTATTCAGAAGCGTGATGGTCTCCCTGATGTGGTTCAAAACATAGATTACAGGAGTTAATGTTAGTTTGGGAGGTTAGATGTCTGTGACACCGGATCTACCTTCTAGTGTGGCTCAAGGACGCTGTCTGGGTCTCCTGCTACATTCTTTGTATAAACTTCCTTTAGTCACCATAATATCACTTTCCACAGTTATGCAGATGATACCCAACTGTTCATTTCAACAGAGGCATAAAGCCTGAAAGTTTTCAGTCCCTTATATGTGGTCTCTTGGTTCTGTCGATGAGTGACAGCCTTCTAAAGCTTAATGAACACAAAAAAGAAATACTTAAACTTGGACCAAATCAAAGAGGTGACGTTAAAAGTAAGCAACGGAGCCTTGAACACCAGACCAATTCTCAGGTCAAAAGTCTGGGTTTCATTTTAGACACAGATCGAAGTTTCAATACCCATAATAATAAGGTGACCCAGACAGCTCCAACTGAGAAATGCCAGTAGTTTTCATTTTTAGCCAAGACTCATTCAAGGCTCTTTTTAACAGTCTTCTCCAAAAGTTTATAAAGAAAATGTGACTGATACAGAATTCTGCAGCTCGACTTTTGAAAAAGTTCTTAATGGCAGAGCATCTTCTTATGCTCTGCCATGCTCTGCCATACTATACATACATCTTTGTAATGTGAAGTGTGTTCATCATACTACCTTATTACCAATGCCGATCGATCGGCGCTGGGAGGCGTAGTTGTTATCGGCAATCGACCGTGCAGCCTGACTAAGGTTAGTTGGGAAAAAAATAAACCCGAAAAGCTCTGGCACAACAAACTTAATCAGACATTCCAAAGTTAATCAGCCTAAAGACCATAACAAGTCTCAAAAAGCTAACAATAGCAGAGAGGCTAAAGCTAACGAGACCGTATAGCCCGTCACAAGCCTGCTGTTGTTTTGAGCAATGTTGTCAATTATGGTTTTTCAAAACGTTAAAAAAAATTGGAAATCAGCCAAAATGGGATTCAGCCAGTGAGACTTTATAAAAATCAATGATGGGCAATCGGTTATCGTTAATCGGCCAAGAAAATTTCAATCGTTGCACCACTAGTTACTACCGACATCTTGGTGACAAAAGTGATTAAAGAAAGCCGTAGACAGATTTCACATGCTGCCTGCTACACTTTGACATTTAAACCCCAAGAAGCACACTTGCTTTAGTGTTAGCCTTTCTAATATAAAAGCTTAGTCAGTCATTACGTACACATCCTAGGGGATGAAGCGTAATAATCCAGGGTGGAGTACACCATGACATCACAGTTGGGTGTAGTTAAAGGAGTAGTAGGCAGTATATCACAGCATTTCTGATCGGTGTTAACGACGCTCAGAGGAGTTTCAGACTATTGATTGAACTGTGGAGCTATGTTGAGGGTGCAACGTACTTCAGAGTGTCTTCCATTGATCCACAGATGGCAGAAAGTTCTCTGATAAAACCAGTCAATGGGGATATTGGTACGAATTATACCGTAAAATTTGAAACGTTTTGAAACTTAACCCTCAGTATTTGGTGCCGGAATTCATTAAGCTTTGATTGGCATTTGCATTGAAATGGTAATGAGAGATCTTACCGGACTTTATAGAATGCAAGGAAGTATATAACATGCCTAGATACTGTCAACACATACTGCTTCTGTGAAAATGTGACCTGACAGGACTCAATATTGTGAAGCTCTATTGAATGTTCCGTGATCAAGACTATCATCTCTCACACTCGGACCACAATAATTGCTCATTCAACTTCATTATCCTCACCTTTCATAAAGGCTCAGTCCCGATTACTCGCTTCACGGTATGAGGCCTCCTTAATATCAGCTGTGCTCACTCAGTTAGCCACACCTATCCAATCACAGTGACACATCTTGATTTTCTCCTTTCATCTAGTTCCACCTTATCATTCATTCAGTCTCCGCAGAGTCATCAGCCACCACCACCAACTATATGCCGACTCTAAAGTAGGGTTGTATCCACTGCTGCTCAGGACAGATACCCTTCAAATCATAGTATCCCCCAAGCTCATTTTTTCTTTATTCTTTGTCTCTCCTAACTTAATAGTATTTGGATATCAATGCCTTTAAAATGTCCTTCAGTTTACCCTTTTTTACAGGGTTCTTGTCCATTTCATCTTTTCTTTATGTGTCCATTCATTCAAATTAAAAGGTTTAGAGATGTAACAACTATCCGGTAAGATAGATTCATCAAAAATGGTATTTTATTCCTTCTCTGTGACAGCTCATTGATTAAATTTTGATATGCCATCTAATACTAAGGGTATCTACATTTTCACCAAAGTATTAAAAGCAAGAGGATCTTACTCGCAGCATTTTCTTCTGGCAGTATCCTTGTGCAGAACGATAAACTGGACCCAGGGGAGCAGAGCTAAGCCAGCTGATATGTCAACCAGAGCAGGTTGTAACTTTATCAGTAACCCCTCCTGACACATGAATGCCTCCTCAGCCACACTCATGCCAGCCAACCTGCATATACTGCTACAAGACATTTCTGTATCCCTTGACTGAGAGAGGTAGCAACATGGAGAGCCAGATAGGGAGAGAGGGTGCAAAAGAAAAGTATACTAAAAGCAAGTGATGGTGAACCAGAGGGAAAAAGATAAACAAATGGGAAAGAGGAAGAGGAGGATACGTTCTCAATTTCCTGCTCAGGTCTGCTTTAATGCTAATCACTATCACTTACAAATACACCTACACACACACACACACACACACACACACACAAACACAGTAATTTTAGTTCATAAAGTTTGGTTTATTTAGTTCACACATATATACCTCAGTTCATATAAACATATGAATACTTGAATACACAATTGTATCAAATTCTCTCACACACACACACACACGCACACACACACATACTCATTTTAGAACATACTAACACACAAATATACCTCAGTTCATACAAACACATGAATACTTGAATACACAAATGTATTACACTCTCTCAGACTCACACGCACGCACACACATACTCATTTTAGTACATACTAACACACACATATACCTCAGTTCATATAAACACATGAATACTTGAATACACAAATGCATTAAACTCAAACAAACACACACACACAAACACTCACAGACATGCAGACAGGTAGTTAACAGAATACACTCCATCCTATTGTAATGCATTGAAAAACAAATCGAATGCCACTGGTCTAGAAAATAAGAGTTAACACAGCCCAGCATTGGGTCAGTGATAAGAGAAGAAGAAGAAGAAGAAGGAGGAAGGAGGAAGAAGAAGGAAGAAGAATGAGGTTTTGATGTGCCGTGGTTTTCCTTTTTCTGGGTTCAATAAATCTGACCACTTCGTAAATCTTAACTAAAATAAGACAAACTTGGAATACATTATTAGCCTGAATAAATTACTGTTAATATTCCTTGCGACCTGTAAGACTGCAAGCTTCCAGGAAAACAACATTTAGCATTTTTAATGACCAACTCATAACTTATCTCCGCTCACAAAAAAATCCCAAAAGCATTTTTCCATTATCTCTACATATTGCACCAGTTTCACACCTGTATTCCATATTTAATTTGTCTTATTTAATTAAAATAATGATAAATAATTGTCAGTTAGAGGCAGAAATGGAACTAATTACTCTTTATAATGTAATTGTTTTGATATTACTTATCATAAACAATATTCTTCATTTCGAAGGGATCATTAACTTTGCTGGATGCCCATTTAATTCTGCTTACGATGACATTGAGAGCTAATTATGTGCTTGTTTTTTTTTTTTTGCCTCCACCTTCCAAGTGGATATTGTGGACATTAGGGTTTTCATAAGGTGGGGGATGAGTTAATGATTGCAGGAATACACCTAGGAGATGATTCTGACGTCAATGTCTTTGCTGTTGTAATGAGTCAATATCCTCTCTGGGATTATTAAAGTTGGATCACATCTCATCTTTCAGCACCAGAAGGATAGCCAGTATTTTGCTTTTAATACTGTGGTTTTATTATTATATCCCCGGAAAGTCGGGGACATTATGGTATCGGCATTGGCAGGCCCGCCGTGTCCGCCGACGTCGGCTCCGATCCTTGTGTTAATGCGATAACTCAAAAACTATTTCATGGCTCATTTCCAAATTTCCTAGCCGCATAAACTTTAGTGCGAGGAAGAACTGGGGTTACTTTGGGGGAGGTCGGTTCTATATTTCTGACACTAGGGGGGGCTTTATCTTCAAAAGTTTTCCGCCATAATTTTCCAACCGTTGGTCCAACTAAGTCCAGATTGGTGCATTTGAATCAACAGGAGGAGATCTATCTTGTTGTTGTACTATAATAGTTCAGATTTTACTCAATAGGGGCAGCTTTTTTAATACTCACATTTAGTTGAGGAGTTCAATCAGCGGGATTTATTGTACAATGAAGGGGAATGGGGACTTTTCGGGGATTTACCCTTGCTGTTGGTGACGACAGCGTTTGGATAGTTAGATCCAATAAACAACTACAAAATCCCTCATGTATATATTTGTGTAGTGATGTGGTTTGTGAAAAATCTGACAAAAGTGAGTTGAATCAAAAATGCAATAGCTTTGATAATTAAAAGAGGCAATATTTAGATAGCATCCCTTCCAACCATAGCATCCAACCATATGAAGCCAGTAAAATGTGACACTTGCTTTCTGCTATGGTCATAGATAAGAGGTATTCGATGGAAATTCAAAGAAGTGCAGTTAGAGAAAATTTCCTAAGGCAAACGTCTGGAACATCATAATGTCCAAATTATATTATGTGTCAATACCAAGTATTTTGAAGTTGGCCCATTGTTTTATCGGTGTATGTATGCAGCCCCATCAAAAGAATGAAAGCAGAATTAAATATACAGTATTTTAATTAAACTTTTAAACTTTCCACCCTGAACTAAAGGTTTCTTTAATAATGATTTATCAATATTAAATGAATGTTATTTCCTTTAAATAAGGTAGAAAAATGTGTTTTTTAATTAAATATATAAAAAAAGGGCTTTTGAAAAAAAGTAGCTTTAAACAGCTTGTTAGTTGTTTTGATTAAAAGCTTTGTTTTCATTGTCCACTTTTGTTATCTCTGAATGTCTCTCCTCTCGGCCCACTTCCCCATGTGTTCACAAAAGTGATGATTTGCAACACATGAATAGGCCTGCTTTGTCCTGGGCAACTAAATCCACTACGAGAACAGCTGCACAAGTTTAATAGTCTACTGTATCGGCAGAAGAAGCAGCTTTGGTTAAACTGAAACACTCGTCAAAATGACATAATAGGTACGGGTCCGGATATGAGGGCATCTGTGTCCGGACCCCGGTCGGGAAATGGTCATAGACTCTCCCCTTCTTATTACAAAACAACATTCAGGAGAAAAATAACAGTAAAAGTGACCTCTGCAAACTTATTCTGACAACAACCTCATGTGGTTTTTGTGAGTAATGACTATTGTCTCCGTGAAGGAAAGTTAGAAGCATCGCAGGACCTCCTGGAGAGAGGATTGTTGGGTTTGCATATTGTCAGTCACACGGGAGGCTGCTGTTGGCATCCTACATTATTCCCACTGTGACAGAAGCTGGTAACCTAAATCCTCTACCAGCCAGATTCAGATTCTTAGTTTGGACATCTTTGAGCACCAACAATAAACACAAACACACAAATAATGACAAATGATTCTCTCTTTATTTTAAATGTATTATAGTACTATTTGCAGCGAGCATATTAAGTTAACGTATGTATATTTAAATTAGGATAAATTAAGATGGATTAATTTCTACTGTGCTGGAGGGTCCATGTATCTGCTGCTGAAGGCATCTGGCTAAAGATCAATACCAGAAAGCAGTAGTTTTGTGTGCAGGAAGTGTCAATCACGCTGTATCTGTACCTCAGAGGGGGGTTTGATTTAATTACAAAAGGTTGTATTTATTATTTAGATAGAGATGGGATTTGGTTAGTGGAGAGACAATTTTAATTATCAACCTGACTGTGTTATATTTATTTTTCTAGGTAATTAATGTGTAAGTGTTTGATTCTGCTCCCCTTGTATATTAATTTGGTCTGATCAGCTACTTTAAAAACACTTGTGTACTTTTTTGTCATACCATTTACGCTTTTTGAGTTCTGTTACGTTAGTGTGCGAAATTTTGTTGTTTTGCCAAATCTGACTTAATTGTGTCTTATTTTTGTGTTTAAAAAACCATCTCTTATAAAATCCCCCTCCTTCCCCCCAGCCCGGTCCCACACAACTGCCCCGGTGCTGATGCTGCACTGTCTAATCAAAAACCTGTATGTGGACATTCCAGGTGGTACACTATGTGGCATAATAGTCATATTTAACCTAAAGATCACAATAATCAAAGATTGAATAAATGCTGTCTGAGCACCAGTTGTCAGCTCTGCATTTATGTGATGAAATCACAATTTCTGAATGCCTATGATCTTTAAACAGAAGATAAAATAAAAGCACCCAGAGCAAACAAAAAATTACATTTTAAATGATTTAATTTAATAAGGTAAAAAGGTTCAGACCCTTTTTAGTGATTAAAACTAAATTGAATAAAAATAATTGTGTTTGAATAGCAAACCCAATTTAATGTAAAACATTAATTGCAATTATTTAAAAGAAAATTGAGTTTTCTAATAGCTGGAAACCGTGTTAAAAGTATTAATCTCGTTAGAAAATAAATTCAGCAAACTACTGCATGAATAACTGCTTGCAGTAGGACTAGATCCACTCAGACCCGGTTTAAACCAAGCCTGTTCTATCACTTTTTCACATCATAAAAACATTTCTCAGAAGCAGGAAGTTGGCTCACAATGCCTAAACAAGGGAAAAATCAAGAAGAGATGAGGAAGAGGTGATTTACATGCGTCAGTCTACGAAGCATCACAAAAATATGGTTAAGCTTCTGTGGCTCCACTGATTTATTGTGAGAAATGTTGTTTGTAAATAAAGAATATTCTATCATCTCTGTCACCTTTTCTCTGTGTAAAATCGTCTGGAAATATTTTTTAAAACATTTATAATCAGCTGAAGAAGATACACTTTTTCCAGATGGAGCCTCATCCAGTGTTGAAGAGGACTTTTCACATTTATAGGTTGAATTAGCAGAAAAACGATAAAGAAACGTTTGTGAAATGTCTTGTTTTTTGGCAAAGGAAGATCATACTCAGCATTCAACACTAGAGAGACACTCTAAAGACACTTAAAACCATTCCCTCTGTGAGTTTCCGGATGCATAAATATTTGTGAGAAATTGGGCCTCCTTTTAAAGTTTTGAGCGACGCCTAAATAAACCGATAAATATTTAAAGACGGGGAAAGAGGGACAGGTAGAAAGAGACGAGCGGGAGACCACTGCAGAGAGAGAAATGAAGCAGTAACTCTGAGAGAAACGGGAAAGAGTCCTGACATCACTCCTCTCAGACGGTTGTCGAAGGTGAGACAGCTGGACAGAATGCTTATGCAGCAATACCCTTCTGTGTCGGACTCTCTACACTTCCTCCCAACACACACACACACATACCCTCTGTCCCTCTACCCGCTCAACCTCTCCTCCTCCTCTTTTCTTATCCACACCTCACCCCCGCCCCATCTTCAAACACCTCTCACTTCACTTTTCTCAGTCCCTACCTTGTCTTGTTTGCTTGTCTTCTTCCCATTTTACCCCTCCTCTGCTCTCTCGTTCCCCTTCATCACCTCTTCACTCAGTCTCACCTCTGCCTCTGCATCAACATTCGCTCCCATATTCCCTTCTCACCTGTCTCATCCCTTGTTTTTCCTGTGTTATTGACTCTCCCCTTCTCCCCTTCTCCCCCACCCACCCACACCGTCATCTGACTTGCTCCCTTCTCATCTAGAGCCAATCACTCTCGGCCTGTTCTCTGAGGAGGACAGGGACGAAAAGGATGCCCGTTCGCCCCGCTGAACCATTCCTCCACTTTTGGATTAAGAAAAATAAACCACTCACACAGTGGGTACACATCCAGAGACTCTATTCACCTTTCATTTCACACCAACGACTTGCCTTTGGATTGATTCAGCCCCCCAAAAAAAATTTAAATCTTGATTTCCTGCACTAAAGAAAAGTTCAATCAAACAATGGAAACTAGGAAGGCATTCAGTATAGAGTCAATGCCTTCACTAACATTCCCTTTTGATTCAATTTCAATTTCAATCTGATCAAAATATCAACAAGACTTGAGTGCCAACAACTTGGCTCGCTTCAGGATCTAACCGTGTTAAAGAAAGAGAAAAGAAATACTGGATGGAAAATCTCCACAATAATATTAATAATTCATTTCTATTTGTAACTCACAATTCATTTGTTACAAATCTCAAGGTGCTACAGATTAAAAGCAGGAGCATAAGATTTAAAAAAAAAAGAATAAAACAGTTAAAATTCAACATTAGCAAAAAGTTTTCTGGAAGAGAAATGTCTTTAAGTCTTTTTTGAAGGCTTCGACTGGCTGTGGAGCCCTCAGGTGGTCTAGAAGTGAGTTCCACAGACGAGGGGCAGCAAAGTAGAAGGCGCGGTCTGCCGTGGTCCAGAGCTTGGTTCTGAGGGGAATGAGGAAGTTGCCATTTTGTGAGCGGAGGTTTCGGGTTGATGTTTGCTGGGTGAGGAGTTCCTTGAGGTAGAGTGGAGCATTTCCGTGGATGCACTGGTGGGTGAGGAGAGTGATTTTGTAATGGATCCTGGAGGAGACGGGGAGCCAGTGAAGGGCGTGAAGGATGGGGGTTATGTGTTCATGTTTACACACTCTTATCGGAATCCAGCCTGGAGGAGACAAAGGCATGGACGAGTTTAGCGGCGTCGGAAAGGGTGAGTGTTGGACGGAGTTTGGAAATGTTCTGGATGTGGAAGAAGGATGATTTGCATAGAAGTTTGATAAGATTTTCAAAGGTAAGGTTTAATTGAAGGAAGTTTAACTGAAGGAAGTTCTGTTAAATTTAACTGAAGGAAGTTCTGACTCATCCAGACCTTGATCTGCTCCAGGCAGAACATCAGGGAGGATTGTGGGGACGGAGATGAAGGCAGAGCAGCAGAGGGGGTTGGGTTTTTTCTGAGGTAGAGTTGTGTGTCATCAGCATAGCAATGGAAAGAGATTCCATGCGGGCAGATGATGCAGCCGAGGGGTAGCATGTAGAGGACAATCATGGCTCGTGTTTTGAGTGGTCACGCCGACTAGAGAAGCGCCATATAAATACAGTCCATTCACCCCATACCACATTGGCATCCAAACATTAAGAGGATTCTGTGACAGCTGTGGATAGCGATAATGTCGGAAAAAAGGCCATTACCCAAATACTTTCGATATCACGTCTCTTCTAACATACGCTAGATTTAACTTTAACAGAAACTAGAGGGTTTATTAACGGTCTACTTTTTTACTTTAGGGTTTGTTGATGGTCTATTTTAAAAGCCACTAGAGAGTTTATTAACGGCCTACTTGACACCGGGTTAATTTTCTTGTGAATTGCAACACCACTGCAAGTTTTGTAATCCAAACTTTTCTGTTTTGGGATTCCAACGCATCTATACTATAAGCATTTTATTACGTCTATGTAGATTATCATTCTACTTTCCTTCAGCCCCTCTTTATTGTCGATTCCCTTTTCCCTTTGCACGAGAATAAGAAATAATTCTTAAAAATACATCCAAGCCAGACACAACTGCACGTTAAATTGATATGCACTAAAGATTACAATGGAATCAACACTTTAACTGATACTTATAATATTATAACCCATTCTGCAATCAGTACTTTAAGTTATTATACAATCTTTACACTGTATTCTATTTTACACATCATATACATTTACACAGTATTATAATGCTCTTTAACTAGTTTAGCCTATTTTCATTAATGAAATGTATCAGTGTAGACTGAATTACCGTTGTTTAAAGGACAACTAACCCGACCTTGTCTGGTTCCTGTGACGAAGATGAAGATCGTTGAGCTCACAGCCTCTCGCTGGTGCGATTAGCTGCAGTCAAGCAGTAGTTTCCTCTCTACGCCATAGTAGACAACATCTATAATTAACAACAAGAAAGACAACAATAATTGAATAAGCTAATATGTCCATGACACATTATACAACGTTGAGCTGGTGTGAAGAAGTGAGTAAAGTGATGTTCGGTGAGACACTGGTCATGTTAGCAGGTACACCGCTAACGTTAGTTACTGTTAGCTAGAGGATAACTGCTGGTCAGCTAACAATATCCGAACAATCTGAGCTACGGATTAGAAATAGACGAAATGTGGAAAATAAAACCCTCTAGGTTATGTTGATATTTGGAGTAGTCTATCATCCACCATCATCTCCTGCCGTTTTTGAGTCCAGGTCCCCCCCGACCCCGGTCTTTCACCGATGACCAGGTTCATAACTTAAATGCTGGTTTTGGTTCTTTCAAATCTTGTCCTGTTGCCGGGGGTCCCGATTGGGCCTAAATACTGATTTGCGATATCTTTAGTGTTTTTTTAGTTTGTTGTTGATCAGTTCGGTTTATGGGTATTCCACTGCAGACACCCTTTGTTTCAACATTGACTTTGTAACAAGAGGATCAACAATCACGTCCGCGATTAAGCTCTTCATTATGAAAGGACTTTTGTTTTTTTAATTCTTAATGGTGTACAAAAATTTTTACTTTGCTATGACAACACGGTCCCGAGCCCCCAAACGTCACTGACCCTTGCTTTTGAACCAATTTTTTTTTAATCGACTGTTTTTTATGGGCCATTGCCAGTTTTTCTGCTATTGTACAGAAAATGCCCTCTCTCTCTCTCTGTTTTATAAGTTAGGCACTGGTCCAGGAACCGCCTCGGTGGGAATAGGTCCTGGCTGTCCTTCCCCTACACCCACTCAACTACACTCTATCCTAGTGTTCTTCTCTCTTTAACACTTTGCCTTCTTTTCAAATTTTTATGGCAGACGGAAACCAGTGTTAAGGTGCGTTACGGCTCGCGGCCGGAGTATGGAGCAGAGCGATCTACCACTTTTGGTAAGGCTGTCTTCTGCATCCATCATGTTTAAGAATTTGTGGATATAATCTGTCCGGTAACGCATGAGGCTAAGGGTCATCACAAAATGCAATTAATCAGCGTTAATGTTTTTCATTCACTTTATTTCTATGATTAATTGATCCAAATTAATTTGTAACTTTGACAGCCCTAATATTGATATAAAGTAGATGAGAGGAAGCAGCAATGGGTTTAGAATTTGCGCTTGATTAAAAGCAATGATGCAATCAGTATGTCGTATATATTGCGATTTAACAAAATACAGGTTTTATTTGATTATCTCTACTTGGATAGTTTGAGTCATTATGGTGCTTTTTGTATTGGGTTTGACAATTTCATATCTGACAAATAATAATAATAAAGTGAAAATAACATTTCCGTGTTTAATTGAAGTAAGTATGTTCTCTCAGACAGATTTCTCTTATATAGGGACAATAAGAATCGTGACAAAAATCCCTCGTAGCATTATGAGTTTGACTTAATACGTCACAGGCTTACTTGACGTACTATGTTAGTCATCATAGTGCAACCTTAATAGATATCCCATATGATCAGATGGACTAATGGTTTTAGGCTGAATGGTTTTAGGCTGACTCAGGTTTAGCTGGAACCGATCCTAGCCGACAAGTTGCAAGTTCAATTTCCTGTATTCTGTTCATAAAGTTTTATTTGATTTACTTGAGCTTTCATATGTCCCTAATCTGGGTTTATGTCTCCATAATGACAATATCGATCTCAGTTTACAATAAACCCAAAACAATGCGATATTTTCTGGTTTCATTGCTGCAAAGGAACAGGTTAGTCACTAGAAAAAGCACTTGGGGAGCCCAAACCTCCACCAAGACACAACAGTAGAATTTTTTTAGAGGTTAAAAATAAAAATTAAAAAATACCTAAAGATTCCTTCATTAATATCTATTTATGCGGGCAGTTGTTGTAAGCCTTTAAATCAACTGAGAACTCCAACAAAGTCTCTCAGTATCTCTTAATTGTTATGCAACAGTCCTTCCACTTCAGCATCTCTGTTCAGCCCACTGAGCTCCCAGCTCCACTCCCAAAGAAACTTCAACTTCATCAAAGGAACACAGATGCAATAGATACGTTTTATTTTATTTTGAAATGCTGCGAAACACATAACGTCACCAAAATGAAATCACCACTTGGGTATGACCAAAACCTACCCCAGGGTAATATTTCAGGCAAATCCGCCCTGTAGTTTTTCCATAATCCTGCTCACAAACAAACAAACAAACAAACCCACAGGACTGAAAACACGACCTCCTTGGCGAAGGTAAATAGGAATTCCAGGATTAGGGACAATGGCTAAGAGTCTAAGACCATGAGGCAATGATACCTGTAAAATATTTCATTCTTTCTGTGGATATATCATTTTTATTTTATGATACTTTCGCTATTTCTAATAATTTCTTTCCTCATTAGTGGGATGAGATGCCCAGACACACTCACCCACACACACACACGCACGCACGCACACACACACACACGTACACACTCACAGTAGACTACTGTGTTTTGATTTAAATTTTAGAAATCAATAACAAAGTGTTGATCATAATAGAAATGGTGAAGCTGCCTTTGTTTCTAAGCTCTTGGCTTTTAATTGCCTTCCCGGGGACGTCAGATGTGCTCAGACTCATTTCTTTATTTCTGTTGCTCTGAATAATGGACATCTAATGACTGACTGGAGCATGACTAGAATTCCCTCTGTCAATGGCTTTTTCTTTCTGTCTTTTTAATTTCCTTGTATCAGATTTTCAGTTGTGCATGATATGCATTATATGAAAAGAGGTTAGCTTTGCCCTTCTCTCTGCCCTCTCCCATCTGGACAGAGGACACAGGTCAACTCCTAACTGCCATATATCATTCGAGATATACAGCATTTCAATAGCTGACAGCTAAGTCCACAAATGAAACTGCTGCTTTCCATAGTTGCAATTTTGGAAATTGCTATCTTACTAGTAGACTACTAAAGGTGTTGATTTTGAACCTGTGGTTTCCTACACTCACAGTTGAATCCATTGCCTTGAACTGATGTGTCGCTCTTCCTCTCTGAAGATTTTCTACCTTGTTAGATCTGAAAGCTGGAGATGACCTTGGGTTTGTAATTGAGATACGAAGGAGAAGAGAGTTATCTCGGCTGACATTAAGCGTAAAGCAGGAGGCACCCAGGACAAGTCACCAGCGTATCCCAGAACAGACACATAAAGACAACTAAACACTTATATATTTTTATCGTTTTCCCCTATTGATAATTTAGGGTCACTCTTTCATATTTTTGGACTGTGGGTGGAAGCCGGAGTTCCCATAAGGGACCCACTGCCTTATCTCATGGAAACAAAAGTAGAAGATGCAAACTCCCCGCATAAAGGCCAGATGTGCATTTGAAGGCCAGAGTTGTAACCCCAACTCCAACGGCTGCCCCTGAATGCATTTGGCTGCTTTTAAATCATTATTATGTCTCCTTAACACACCTTCTCCATGTCCTCTCTTTGTCATAAGCCTTTAAAAAGATATCTGCTTCTGCTACTACCTCCGCTGCCATCGCAAAGTTGGAGCAACTCAGACCACCATTTCACTTACACAGGATGTAATAAGGGTGCCATCATGAACAGGCTATGAAAAAGGGTTGGTTTTTTTTGTTATTAGTTCACTGTCATCTGCTTCAGTGTTTGGACTTAGTGGCAAATATTAAAAGGTCAAGATTTTTCCATCAGGTGTTTGAGTCGACCAAATGATGATGACAAAATTGGTGCAAATATTAACCTTTTTACATTTTAGTGGGTTTCAAATTAATATCAAGTGAAAACTAGCCTACACTGTTATCCCCGACAGCAAGGATATATCCCTGAAAGGCCCACAATTGTGCATTGTGCAAGCAATTCCCCCGAAGGAATTCCCTAAATTAAAAGTGAAGTTATGTCTTAAAACAATGTTTTTCACCAAAAAAAAATCCCCCTAGTGCCTAGTCCTAAGAGTGCAGAAATTTTGAAAGTGATAAGCCAATATTGTGTTTTGAAGCGTCGTCCAGCTGCCTCTTAGTGGACATAAAACTACTCTCATGTTTAAATGAAGTGTATTCTTTGGTTGAATAGTAAAAATATTAACATGTATGATATACAATACATATTAATGAAGAGAAGTTTGGACCGCAGTATGAGATAAAAATCCATTCCCAGCAGCTTCTTCATGGGGATCCATGTTTCTCTGCTGCATGTTAAACCCCCACACAGGCAGATGAATCGATTCAGACACGCCAATCTTTTACCCCGTGTTACACACTTGTGCTGTGTGTGGGGTTATGCTGACATAAGAGGGTAAAGCATTACTATTGCACTATGCATTGTCCAACTCCATTATGTAAATATCTAGCTCCTCTAGCTACTCTCCTAGACATCAATGTGTGCGTTTGTGTGTGTGTGTGTGTGTGTGTGTGTGTGTGTGTGTGCGCGCGTGCGTGCGTGCGTGCGTGCGTGCGTGCGTGCGTGCGTGTATGTGTTTGTGTGTTGGTCGTGTGCATGCATGCGTGTGTGTGTGTTTGTGTGTGCTTATGACTGTGTGTTGATATATGTGCATTTACATTTTACCTTGTCATTTTAGATTTGTCACAAATGTACCTGCAGAATGTTTTGTTTCTATGTGTGCGTGTGTGAGTGTACCTGTAGCCAGCACAAGGACATTTGGAAGATGTACTGGATATAAAGGACACCAACACTGCCTTGCAGAATTGATGGTCCCCATTAGAGACATGAAAGCCATATGCTACATCCACTGATTAAACACTCCCATATCTGATTAGCTTCTCTGTCTCCTTTGTTTTGTCTTGCCTTAGTTTATTTTTGTTGTGTAATTCAGGCCCAAATAACTCCCAGCTCCCCCCCCCCCCCCCCCCCCCCCCCCCCCCCCCTATGAGGCAGTGTGAAGAAGACCTCTGTGCAGCAGAGCGGATTTAATGAAAGCAGCTTTGGATAATGCAGCCTCACCCAGAGGACCGCTTATTTGGAAACAATTATCTCATGCAGCTGGCAGAGAGGCACTAGAGCCTTTTCATCACATGCCAGAGGCAATACAGCTAAAAAGATACTAGAGCCCTCATATGTTACAGAGGTATTGGAGCCTTTTTGTCGCTGTTGCACTACAGTTATGCCAACACATCACAGAGGCCCTAGAGCCAAGTCATTTTTCCACAGAGGCACTAGAGCTGAGTCATTTATGTTACAGAGGCACTAGAGCCAAGTCATTTTTCCACAGATGCACTAGAGCTGAGTCATTGTTGTTACAGAGGCACTAGAGCCACATTACGTCCGAGACCAGAGTTCCTTATTATGTCAGATATGTACTGAGTCCACACCATTTTGTCATGAAGGCACTAGAGACACAGGAGAGGCACTAGAGTCATGTCATTTATTTTGAGCAACGGTACATCTCAGAGTAACTGAAGCCACAGACACTCTGGTGCCTGATTAAGTCAGAGGGGTACTAGATCCATTAAAGGATGTCAAAAGGCACTAGAGCCAAAACGCTACTTCAGAGAGGCACTAGAGCCATGTTATTACGTCAGCTGCATTAGATTCTTGTCATTTTATCACAGAACCACCAGAGCAACATCATTTCATAATAGAGGCACTATTACCTTGTGTCACAGATGCAATACAGCCATATCATTACATCACGACTGCACTACAGCCCTGTATTTGCATCACAGAGGCACTAAAGGCACATCATTACATAACAGCAGCACTACGGACATTAGAGTCTTGTCATTACATAGGAGAAGTACAAGACCAACATCATTTTGTCACAGAGGTACTAGAGCCTCGTCATTACATCAAAAAGGCACTACAGCTAAATCATCACATCATAGAGGCACTAGAATACTTGTCATTTTGTCTCAACAGCACTAAAGCAACGTCATTTAATCACAGTCACAAGAACAATGTCACCATTTCACGCAGGCACTATAGCCGTGTCACATCGTCACAGAGGCTCGATAGGAGCCATATCATCATCATCGACATTGCCTCATTTTTTTTTGTTTTGCTTTACTTTGTTGTCTCATTTAAGCCTAAATACCTCCTAATTCAGGAAGACATTTGGGCCTAAATGAGAGACTAAGTTACAGTCTTTCTATTTTTTTTTCTCCCCCCCTATACCGCAATGCGAAGAAGACCTCCGTGCAGCTGAGGGAATTTTTAATGAAGGCAGCTTTGGATAATACGGCCTCACCCAGGGGACTGCTTGTTTGGATATAATTATCTCTTACAGCTGGAAGAGAGAGGGAGAGAGCAGAAGACGGAAAAGTAAAGAAAAAAAAAAGGTGAGATGAGTGCTGCAGGAATTGTAAGACGTGAGAAAAACAAATAAGAAGGAAGGAAAGGTATCTTCCTTTGACTGCAGGGGCATGCCGGCGCTGAAAAACATGAGAGAGAACAAGAGATAAAGAGAGTTGCAACTCTGCTCTACCTGCTTAAATTGACGTACAGTTAATACAGTTCTAACAGCGAGCAGCTACATTCAGTTCTGTCTCCAACAGACACACACACACACACACACACACACACACAAACATACAAACTCACTCTCTCTCTCTCTCTCTCTCTCTCTCTCTCTCTCTCTCTCTCTGTCTCTCTGTCTCTCTGTCTTCCTGTGCCTGAGTTAAAAAAGCTTTAATGGAAGTAGAGCATGTTTAAATTCAGCCACATCTGAGAACAGAGTGATGGGATGATGAACAGAGAGACTCACAGAATGAAGGATTACATTAGATGAGAAAAGCTGCAGTGGTGTGAAATTGATGAATGGGTTTTTATCTTTGTCTAGTGTCTATGTAGCCGATGAAGAGCAAACTGGAGGGCCGGGTTCCTGGTTACTGATAGAGCTGTGTGCGAGTCGGATCAACAAGTGAACCTTCCAAGAGATTGTTTATTTTTCCAGCGGAAGGAGAGGCACAAGACCCACATCATTATGTCAGAGAGATAGTACAGCCGCGTCTTTTTGTCAAGGAGGTAATACGGACACATATTACATCACAGAATCACTGAAGTCACGTCACCATGTCAGAGAAGCACTAGGACCAGCCTACATCGAAAGTTTTAGAAAAGCAACTTAAGGCTCCCTTAGCCTTTTTTGCATTTTGTGTTTTGGTCATCGCATTTATGGTGCTCGTTTAATTTTTAAAAAATTCTGTGTTATTTGTGACTTACACAAATGACAATGTCGTTTGCACTCATTAGAGATTTTGCCGTTTCACTTCTATTCTGTATAGACTATTCTACTTTGCCATGTTCTTATTGGTTGTATGTTTTTATGGATTGTTCTTGTCCCTTGTGAAACACTTTGTGAGACTATTTCTGTGAAAAGTGCTGAAGGCTATAAGATAAATGTATTGTTATTATTATTATAATTATTATTATTTATGTGTAGTGGGTGGAGGGTTTGTGAAACTATTAAAATCATTGTGACATGTGGACAGAAAGGGGTTTTTTTTTCACTTCAATTTGTCTTACTACATCATGACTTTACTGCCTCCAGTGTTTTTTCAGAGTTGCTTCTCTGTGTTTTTCCGTATTCTTAAGATTTCACAAAACGTGCACAACAAGAACAAAATGAAAGCAGATCAAAGAGGAGAGACTCGATCTGCATCTGTCTTCAATGTTTTGCATAAATGAGTCTTTGCTCAGAAGTTTTTTTCATCTACACTGTAATATTGCGTCTTTAGAAACTGTAGTCACGATGTTTTGAATATGATAATCTTGCCCTCAGCCAATAATTCAACTTTGGGTGCCACAGAGAGTTGCAGATCGCTCATCGGAGATTGGGTAAAATGCAGAGAACTAATTAACGTTGTACTAATTGTATAATTGTATGTGAAAACAAAGGCTTCTTTTATATTTGATTTTTATTTCAAGAATTTTGCAATAATATTGTTTGCAGATCCAAGCAAATGTTCCAATATAATGACAAAACCTCCTGAATTCTTTCTTTCTGTCATGGCCAAAAGTGTTGTTTTAAGTGTCTCATTACTTATTTAAATATATGGCCCTTTTATTTGAAGAAGATGGGAGTAGTATTGGCTGAATTTCAGCACATTTTCGTACAAATAGAGAAAACAAGTCTCAAATATTTTTCTCCATATCAAGACAAATGTTCTTGTTTTTGGTCTGGCAGCACTACTTTTAAGATATCTATGAGTTCTTTGAGGCTATATTTTTTTTCATTGTTTTAAAATATCTTGGCAGGGCAAATTTTCCCGTTCTGTTAGCAGGACATTTTTCTTTTTTTTTTTGAGTCACGCAGCCGGTATCACTATTTTTTAGGCTTTTGAGAGTTTTTTTTTTTTACTGCAATTCAGTCCCCGGGTTCCGCACAGGTGCAGCTCACTGGTCCCTCTGGGTCAAATGCATAGAACTATTTCACAATATTGTACTTTGTGATAAAAAGGAGTATGTGATAAAAAGGAGTGTGGGTTGGAGCCTCTTCTTCTTCTTTAGCCATAGAAATGCAAAGAACTGATCCCAAATCAGGCTCTCTGATTGCCGACTACAAATGCAGCCACAGAACGCTGCATTGATCCTCCGCTGCCGTTTCTCTAACTTCCATTCCTGTAAAAAAAGCCACACTGATGAAATCACATGCCAATACCCACACCCGTCCCACCCTTCCCTTCTTTACATGCTATTTCCTCTAACCCCTTTTTTTAATCTGTTGTCTCTTTTATCTTGACTTCCTCTCTCGCTTTTCTCAAGATCATCCGTCTTTTGCGAGCGCCTCATAATGCTGATAAAGCCAATAAAGAGCCTTTGGAGCAGCGGGTCAATGCTACGGTTTCATCTCTGCACAAAGAAACCTTCAAGCAAGGAGCAGGGAGAGGAGAGGAGGTCAGAGGGGAGGAGGGGAAAAAGGCAAAGAGACGGGAAGACGTCAGGGGAGACGATGAGCGATAACAAGAGGTAGAGCCAAGGACGAGCGGGAGAACTGGGATGAAAAAGGAGGGGAAGAAAATGCTAGGAGAACAGGAGCAGGTGGATAAAGACGTGATTATGATAAACCAACAGCGAGTGTACTCAAAGCTCGCTCTCTCCCCTTAGAGCATCATCTCCTCTCTCTGACCGGCCACTAATTTATGACATGATAGCCTCGGCCGCGTGCCTGAGAGGCCAATATAAATCTCCCTCGTCCCCGTTAAACACAAGGGCACGTCAAGGATATCTGCTTCAATTCCCTGCAAAAAGAAATGTACAGTAAACCTCGAGAAATAAACTAGCTCTGTTAAAGGTGAATGATATTCAATTACTGTTTCCTGTAACGAATGTCACCTAATTAAAAAAAACGTAATGCCAACCAATTCAAAAAGATTAATCCTTGAATATATTGAAAGATTTTCTTCATGTTTTTAATAATAACTGGCTGAGTTCATTATTATTCATTTGAATTTCTCAACCTTCTGTCATTCGAGTATGAACCCTGACCTTTACCCACATTTATGATGTTACCAGTGTTGGTTGTTTTGGGTTTTATCAACGTCATCTCTTTAACCTGATTTAATTTTATCCCTGAAAGTTGGAGATATTAAAGAATCGTCAGGGGAGGAGCTTTACTTCCAAAAGTTTGGGGATCATATCTGCAACCATAGATCGGATTAAGTCCAAATTAATGCTTATGAATCGACTCAAGGAGATCGTTTATGTTTATATCATGTTTTGACTCAAAAACTAAAACTCTTTATTATATATTCATACATATATATTTTATGATGAACATTATTGTATAATATATCTTATTCATTGTTTTTCTATACTAGGACCCCTATTGGGTGCCATGTTTTCCTGAGGCGTTTGCATTTTCATGACAAAGTAATGACATAGTCGAGCGTCATTAATAATGCAAATTAAAATAAATAATCAATGAACGAATTATTAGAATATATATTTATTTATTGAGAAACTTTTTATCCATTTAGGAATTTGAAAGCGTTAATGATATGTTCTTTCTTATATTTTACTTGTAATTACAACAACATTTGAAAATCAAATGACACCAATTCCATTTTTAAATACTTTTTATTTTATTAATAAATATAAATAAATCTAATTAATGAAAAAATATTTAATATCAATTATTTTAAGGTTTTGTGCGGCCAAACCAGAGAAATTACAATTTTGATCAGTGATGTGACAATTTCTGTTTACTTAAAACAAAATATATGTTATATATATGTTATAAACCAAACATAGAATAATTAAGAAAATTATTAAAATATTAATTAATTAATTAATATTAGGAGGACGGGAAGTTCCCAGGTTGTAATTATTTTAATCCTTCTTCTAAATGTTTTGATGTTTGGCGATCTGAAGACAGAGGGAGGGGCTTAGGGGATATGCAAACAATGGATCCATCCAGATAGATAGCTACATGAAAGGAAGAGAGCCTCTTTGACAGACAGCAGCGCCGCAACACCAATGTTAGCAATTCTTGTCAAAGGAGCGAGATCAGGCCAGGGAGGGATGACACAGTGGATTATGGGAAAAGGAAAGATCAGTTGGTCTGATAAGCTTATTGTCCTCGCCTTCAGCGCGGGGTACACTCTATGCGGCGGCAGGAAACTCACAAAGGCGAGCCAGAGGCGCTACATTCAAACACAAGGCATCATATCACAACGTATTATTGATTCATCTACATAAACACAGAGGCATCGCGCCAACGTGCGACCACAAAGGACACGTGCACGCACGAACACACACAAGCGTCCTTTTCATTCCATGCATAAACGGACTGCTTCCCCACCACGGGCATCACAGAGACTTAAAATATTGAAATGAAAGCCTTCCACTGTGAGTTGAGTGGGATCTTCATCAGCGTCACGGCAGTTCATCTCAAACGTACGCCTTAACCATCCTCCGTCTCGTCCTTTTTCCCATGATGCCACTGTATTTCTTATCTCGCTTATATTCTCCTTACCGCAGATAATCAAAAGACGCATGAACATGCTTTGTTTCTCTTCCCCCTCGGATTCTCACCTCCATGATATGTGGTGTTAATTGAGAGACGCCTGCACACCCCACCCTTAATGAACAAAAGTGCGCTGCCACGTAAAAAAGCTGAGGATCACCTTCTAGACAATCAAGTGGCTTTTTGGAGGAAAAGGCTCCCCGGGGGCCCATCTCATCCCGTCTAATGCAATTTCGCAGATGTTGGAGTGATAAATAAATAAATAAACTCCTCCCTTGTGTGCGTTGTAATTGATTTAGAGGGGTGATAATGAAATTAAGGCACGAGCGCAGGCAACACCGCGGGGGTTGGATGGAGGGGTTTGTGTGGTGATGTAAGAGTCAGGAAGTTTGTGAGAGGGAAGCGTCTTTTCAGTTTTCAATAGCTGAGTTGCGCAAATTTTACATACATTAGAGCCAAATATATATATGATCAGGAGTGTTGGGCTGACTTAGCTGCATATATTTGTTTGATTAATTGAACATTTGTATGTCTGATAGAGTGGAGAGTGTTTATGAGGGGCTGCCGTCACAGAGAGACTTGAAAGGATCAGCCTCCAGCTGAGCCTCCAGACTCATATCCTAATCAGAGGGTTGTCATTTCAATCTCAAGAATGCCCTCTACATGTTGTAGAGTCCTTGAGCAAAACTCTGAACCCCAATTAGCATTCAAGGAGCGTCAGGGAAAGGTCAAATGCTGGAACGAAGTGATTATAAAGATTATAAAGAGATAGCATTATTATTATTTGAATTACCTCCGCCATGTTATGTTTAAACTCCTGTACGTTTATCTGTCTGTATGTTTGTATGTTTTTTATGTCTTTTCGTTTGTATGTGAGTAAAAAATTATGAAATTAGTCGGTAGAGTTTGGTATATCATAGAGGCGATTAAATTAAATAAAATTTTGGTGATGTTACGTGTTTTGCATCATTTAAAATGGAATAAAATTCAATAATAAGGTGTTTGGAGCTAGGGGCACAGTGGGCTGAACAGAGACGCTGAAGTTGGAGGCACAGGAAACGACCAGCTACTTGGTATTTGAGAGATACTGAGAGAGTTTGTGGATGACTGGCAATGACTCCGACATTAAGACGGATAAGTCTGCATGAATTTTTCCTTTAAGTAGGGTACAGTTGTGCCTTGGTGTATATTTGCACTCTCTGAGTGATTTGTGTTATTAGTTTTGACAAAAGAAAAATTGTCATTTCATTGATTCTTTGTTACAACGCCGTGACGACTTATCCTTTGAATAACTCCACGAGATGTAGTTGAGAGCTTCAGACATCTGGTGTGGAGAGAGATTATTTTGTAGGACATGGTCAGGTATAGAATTCCGGCAAAATAAAAAACTATTTTGTATTTTATTGGCTGATCGCGTGCATATCATGGCATGTTACCGATGTGTTACGGATGATTTGCCTCTAAATGAAGACTGTATCAGAGCCATCATGGCGGTTCTTCGGTCGTGGCAACAGTTATTAATGGTGATCTGATTATTCACTGTCACATTTTCATTTCTCCAGAGGTTCACAGCTGGCAGCCACCGAGCTGCTAAACTAATTTTCACTTGCTTATTTAGGATGTTTCCTTACTGCTGTTTAATGAAAGCAATCCGTTTGGTGGTCGTGTTTTACAGTGTAGCGGTTAAGAGCTTAATTTGCCGCATGATGTCAACTTGCCTTTTCATACAAGGGTACATTTCAGCAACAGCATCGTGCAGAAAGCTCCCGCCAACCATTTTCCATTTGATTTACCACGGCTGATTGATGGCGTTGCCTCAAACGAGAGGAGGATGAAAAATGTGTTGGGAATTTTTTTTTTTTTTTTCAACCATCGGACAAACATGCAATCATCTCTTTGTGCATCATACACAAGTTTGTCTCACTCACACACCTACATGCACAAAACCGCTGCTGTCTGGATGGATGGAGGGAGAGGAGGGCCTCATTTGCCAAAGTGTCGGCGCTGGACCGATTGCTGCGAGTTGATGAATGGCTGATCAAGACTCGGCAGGGGTGCAGAGGAAACAATTAGTGCCATGTTGATCTCTTCTCTTCTCCTCCGCCCTCCATCCATCCCTCATCCTCCTGATTGTCTGGAGCATTGTCCCCGTCAGTCAGTGTCTCCCTTTTCCAATCCCAATAAGCTGGTCCGGTTCAATGTCTCTCTCTGTGTACCTAATTTTTGGATCTGCACCTTATCAACATTGGTATTAAAATGCAACCTGGGGGAAGAGAGGGAACCGCATAAATGAATAAGAATGGAAATAGGGAACAGGCAGATCCGGTGAGAGCACAATGATGTGTCTCATCCTGATGATGCCAACATCATTAATGTGGGAAGAGGAGAGAGGGACATGTGGATCTGAATGAATTACAAACAAAGGCCCAAAACAGAACAGGTGAGGTGGTTCTGGAAGGCTCGGGAGAGGCATGTCTCAGACGGTTTGATGGATGTTAAAACTCCTACAATCAAAGTTTGCTTATCTTTCCAAAAAGGTGTCCTCTGGCTGCCCAGCTGCTAAAATCCTGATAATAGAGTTCATTAAAACATTAAAATGAGGCTCCCTCAATTTTTGCCTGGTGCAAACAGCAATAAAAAACATTAAAAGAATGTGTTTGATTCCACACGTTCTTCCTCCTTTTTAAAAACCGGAGCCTACTTTACCCACAATGCAACACAACCATAATAGTTTAATCCAGTTTGGTATGTTATATAAGCCAATATTGTAACGTGACTTTCAAAAAGGGGAGCCGACAGGATTAAGTAGGCAAGTTAAGTGGAATTATTTAAGAATAATAAGACATAGTAGCATGAAAAATTACCAATATATCCCAAGGATACAAACATTAAAAAATGATAAACTAATGAAAAAGCAAAAGTAGTTATGAAAAACAGGGGTTTTCATGCAAATAGCGAGTAAAATATGAATTATTAGAAAAAAACGGATAACTTCAAGTCAATTTATATAAACATAATTTGGAATAAATCAGACTTAGATTTATTTAGTTAGGATATATATGATCTTTGATTTTTTTTTTTTTTAAAGAGCTACCCTTACTGAACAAGATGTGAACTTAATTAGAATAAAATAAGATATATACAAGATAGATCTAGTTGAGTCAGTTAATTTGCATTAAAATTGGAATAAAATTTAAAAAAAACCAGATATGTCAGAAAAATAGACTTTTTCTTCAACAGACACATATTGAATTTTCCGCCTGATAACTACCTTTATATAGAACAACAACAAAAAATGATGGATTATTGGGTTTTGTTTGTGCTGCACACTCTGCTGACTATGTTAACTTTGCAGCTGCTGCTCTGTAAATGCGAAGGAATTACTTCTTTCTGTTTTTTTGTGTCTAGTGAAAATGGTGTCAATGTAAAACAAAGCCTTGGACGCAAAGAGTTGATGAAGAATGAGTGAGGAGCAGGGACTCTCAACTGACTGTTAATGCTACGTTGAGAATAACCGTAAGTCTTTGTGTTTTCTATCTGTGTGTCAAACTCAGATGGTCTCATAGCTGTTGGTTGGTACATTGTAAGGTCACGCAGGGCATGGTATGAGTTCCACTGGTACTATTGGAGGAATCTAATCATCCGATGTCTAGCCAGTATTTAAATGTAATCTAAAATGTCTACAGTAACTATGATAATAGGATGTATCTGCTCCAGCTCTTTGTTTGCTCTGCAGACCGACTTAGCTTTTGCTGTGATTGTCCAAAAAAGTCTACTTTTTCATCAATCTAAAAAAAAACGTCCATATTATAACCCTGAAAAGTCGGAGTACCGCCGCAGATACTTAATGTTAACACCATAACTCAAAAACTATTTCATGGATCATTTTTCCAACTGGAATTGATTTTGGGAACGGTCAGTTGTATGTTTCTGACACTAGGGGGGGCTTTACAACTAAAACTTTTGGAGATAATTTTCTCAACAACTGCTTCCATGTAGTCCATGCAGATTAATCAACTCTAGGAGATCTATGTTGTTTATATCATATTTTACCCATATTTTACTCTATTAGTTCATATTTTACTCACTTCGCTGCGATAACTTCATACTTAATTGAAGGAGTTCAATCATTTGGATTGTTTGTACGACAAAGGGGATGGGCGACTTGTTGGGGTTGTACCCTTGCTGTCTGGGACAAGAGCATAGGTCTAGTTGATCACTGAAACCACCACAGGTAGCAACTGGATGTATGCTTGACAGGACATCTGCTCCTGTGTTCGACTATCTGCTGCGGCCTCCGTATAGCGAGCGCTAGCGAAGGTGCTATCAGACTTGGGTTTTGGTGGATAGTCAGCTCATCCAATTTTCCTACAGTTTTGAATTTTTTTTAAAATTTAGAAAAGAAAGATCTGCCATTCACCACATCTGTAGATGTGTCGTTTGTCATTTGTGCCGGTATTACTGGAGAAAATTAGGCCTTGGTGTTTGACTCATTTGCGTTAAATAAATCAAATCTAAAGCCTTGCGCATGTATGCTTACAGTGTGTTAATGTGTGTGTGTGTGTGTGTGTGTGTGTGTGTGTGTGTGTGTGTGTGTGTGTGTGTGTGTGTGTGTGTGTGTTACATACATACACCGACCGTACAGGACACATGGTATTATAAGTGTGTCTGGCCCACAAGGAGGTCACACTGATAAATGGCCACTCCTCCCTAAAGTACCAGGCAGGACAATCTGTGTATGTCACCAAACCACTCAGTGGACAACAGTGTGTTTATTTGTGCTGATGTGTGTGTGTATCTGGTCTGTGTGTATCCTTTCATTGTGTGTCACCTTTATGAATGCATTCATACTTTGTAGTGTGGCTCATATCTGTGTCACTTGTGGACAGTAACCTGCAGCGGGTGTCAGATAATCTTGCTTTGCAGTCAGAGAGCCCCGGCAGATAAATCGCTCACACCGAGTCACCGATCATCACTACAAATAGGTCAGGACTTAAACAGGCTAAAGGGGGAGGGAGGAAGCAGCAGGGACCATCTGTAACCGAAATTTTACGTCTGATCTGAGCAGGAGAAAATAAGTGGCTGTTGATCATAGAGGGATTATGGTTATAATGAGCTAATTTGCCATGTTTTTCTATAATTGGGGAAATTTATGTAATATATGAACGTTGAACAGTAAATTTAAAAAAAATTCAGAATTTTCTGCACAAACTGTAATCATACTTGAGTATTTAGACCCTATTAAAATGTCCTAGAGCTGAAATACTGACTCACCGTTATGAAAACAACGGTTTCAGTGCCTGGGTGGGTGGTAAGATAAATGAGCAAAACCCAAAGATTAGCCTGATCCCTATTTGTCGGGGCTTTACCTCGAGTGGGGTGTAGCAGAGTTTTGAAAGCGCAAAACCTTCATTGATTTCACAGCTATCTGAAATTATTCAATAGACACATTGAAGGATTTAAAATTAGATTAATTCTAAATCCACCAACACACTTGTAAAAGGGCATAGTGACAGATAATATATCAAGTTTCAATCAATAGTTCTAAATGGCAGATTTGGAACTCTTGGAAATGTTAGATATCTTTGAGTCGATTCATGTGCACCAAAGTTGGACTAAATAGAACCAATAGTTGAAGAATTATGTCCTGAAAACTTTTGGAATTAATCTCCCTCTAGTGTCAGAACTATAGAACCGACATTTCCCAAAATCCAATCCTGTTCTTCCTCGAACAAAAGTCTATAGGGGTATACAATCTGAAAATGATCCACGGAATTGTTTTTTAGTTAGTGCATTACCACGAAGGATCTGCGGTGGACGCGGCGGCGATGACAATTCCATAATATCCCGGCGGGAATCAAGATTGCCAATGGGACCACATGAGGAGATAACAGCAAAATAACCATCAGGGATCAGAACACATGGCATGTGGGGAGAAGACACACACAGCAAGAAGGATAGAGCACCGGTTTGTCTGGAATGGAACGTTCTCTGGCTTACTTTCTGTCTAAGGTTAAGGTTAGAGGTTTGTGAAAGAAAGTGCCAGGTTAGGAAAGGAAAGTCCCAGATATTGGACCCATCTAACATAAGACAACTATTTATTGTTATTTATGGGCGGTTCAGGACGGTGAACCACATGTCTTGCTAAACCTTGTTTGGTAATGTTCAATCCCCAGTCCATGGAAGAATCTATGAAAGATTAGCGATGGATTCTGTTGTTCGGAGGTGAGAAAAGCGGAGTAAGAGTTCTGGTCCCGGTCGTGAACGGTTTAATCCATGTTGCAGATTGGACAGAGTCAGTTGCTTACTTTGGTGTTCTTGTTGCTTTGTCTTTTTGGCGGACTCTCATGGTGCTTTTCTGGATAGAACACACTAACAGGAAGAGTTAACTGCAGTTACAGGCCACAACTTGAAGACCAGGGGAATGGCAGCAGAGGTTCTGGCTCCTTATTTTGACCGGTGACCTCATGGGTCACGCATTAGAGTGACCACTTGGAGTCAAAAGCTACCAATTTTTCACCTAAAGGTGTGGAATTCGTGGAGAATTATGGGAATCAGAGTTCTTTCATGGGCATGAGTCTCTTCACCTACATCTCTACACATAATTCCTCTATTTCAGTTACAGCAAATCGTCGTAAAAATAAGCATTATTCTGACTTTATAACATTCTTATTAACTTGCAAATTGGTAAAATAATTAGAATCTATCGAGTTAAAATAGATTGTAGTAAATTAAGCTATAGTTACCTTGTATATTTTATTCTCAAATAACACTTAGAATAGTGTCCACCACTGTAATACTTCATTTAATTGTTAATATATATGCATGTGTATTTAAAGATGCACTATAATTGTTTTTTAATGTACTGTATATACCTGAGCTATCATATTTTTTTTTTATGTTCTGTAGACGTTTTCAGTCTCATTACCATAAGCCCTATAATCACTGTTAAATGTTTAAATATGACTCAGGAGATATGAAATGAATGTGGGTTGAGATGGAGTGAACGAGAGAGAGAGAGAGAGGGTAAAAAAACAAAGCTATAATGAGAATTTTGCCTCGATTCATTTCACGCAGGTTGTTAATTCAAAGTTATCTGAAGTGTTTTACATGTAGAAGGAGAATAAAAATTCTCATTCCATGAACAGAATGAAAATGGAAAGAGAAAAAAGAACCAAGATGTTTAAAAATGATGGGGTATAATAGATTTTGAAGTTTCATTTCAATGATTATGGTGCACTTGATGACCCCTATAAATTACTTCTCATTTTTCATTTAGTCATTTCAGTTTTTGTCACACTTTCAGTTCATTGCACCAATAAGGGTAGTTTGTTCGGAAGAGGAACAAATACCGAGCCGTGAAAATGGACTGGACCCCCTCTCCTTCGGATTTCTTCTACTTTTGCGTTTATTAGATACTAAATTGCGTTATATCTTCAAACAAAAGACAGCCCAAGTAAAGAATAATTGTATTTATTGAACCAAACAGGTTCACTTATACCAACTGAGTCCAACTGTGAAAAAGTATTTGCCCCCATAAAAAACTAAATCCAATAGCTACTTTCTTCTTCTTCTTCCTCTTCAATGGTCGCCACAGTGGATCATCTGTTTCCATCTTGGCCTGTCCTCTGTATATTCCACTGTCACTACAACCTACTGCATGTCCTCTTTTGCCACATCCAGAAACATCCTCTTTTGAATTCCTCTGTTTCTCCTGCCTGTCAACTTCATCTCCAGCCTCCTTCTACCAATAGATCCACTTTCCTTTCACTGCACATATCCAAACCATCTCATTCTGGCCTCTCTTACTTTGTGTCCAACACATCTTACCTGGGTTGGCCCTCTAATCCTGTCCATCCTCGTCAATCCCAAAGAACATCTTCAGTACCATTGTCTCTAACCCATTCACCAGAGCTGCTCTCACTACCATCCTGTAAACATTTCCCTTCTCTACCACCAAACCTGCAAGGAACTGGTTCCAACTGGACTTGACACACCCAGACCTGATTACCACCATCCCTGTTCAATAACAACAACGCTTAAATTGACCATTTTCCATAGCAGGAAGTTGGCTCGTACGTCTCACCAGTAGCACACTATCCCAGAATCAAAAGAAATTCCATAATGATGAAAATGTTGTTTTACATTCATCCATCTGGGAAGGCTTCAAAAGCAATTTTTAAGTCTCTGGGACTCCGCCGACCCACAGTGAGACTCATCATAACAATAACGTGTTTAATGGAGATCTAGCAAAAGTTCAGTCAGGAAGACTATAAAGCTCAACGCAGCTAATCCCTACCCTTTCTCCTATAGCCGCTCAGAACAGATCGCTCAGCGTGACCAGAACCCCCCGTCGAGCCTGAGCGCCAAAGACTTTGCATTCATCATTTTGCACATTGTTAAATAAACTATCCATCCTTCAATATTCGATTGTTAAATAAACACCCTTCACCATTGATTCTCTAGTCTTCCCTGATTGAACTTTTTTTACAGTGCAGTTAATACACAGAACATTATCGTCAAAATATTTCTATGCTTACCCATCTCTGAGGAGCAGCTGCTCATGACCAGGGAGCCAAATAGGGTTCAGGGTTCTTGCAAGGACTCTACAACATCTAGACTGCAGGGGCAGTCCGGGACTGACCCACGCACCTAGTGATTGGGATATGACAACTCTTTTTCATGAGCTACAGCCGTCATATCTACAAATCTAGAGAACTGGGAACAATAAAGCCTTCAAATAAGTCCTTCTAAATCTAAATCTAAATTCCTGCAAGAGGATGTATATGTATACATGTGTGTGCGTTTTCACTTTGGCAATATAATCAACACTTAAATTGCTTAAAAACTACACTACTCAAAAAAAATGAAGGGAACACATAATCGTCACAGTGTAACTCCAAGTCAATCAAACCTCCGGGATATCAACAAGGAAGCAATAATGATTGTGGATCAATTTCACCTGCTATTGTGCAAATGAGACAGACAGGTGGAAAGGAGAGGCAATTAGTCAACTGCAAAACCCTTATTAAAGAATGGTTTTGCAGGTGGTGGCCACAGACCATCTCCCTCTCCTCATCCTTTTTGGCTGATTCGTTGTAGGGAGTGCATGCAGGCACTTGGAGGCCATACATATTTGAGGAAATGCAGAAAAGTTGGATTAGCCTGAGATCTAATTTCTCCACTTTGATTTTGAGTATGATTCTGAATCCAGTCATCAATTGGTTCATGGTTTTGGTTTTCCATTGATCGTTCTTACGGTATTTTGTTATTAACAAATTACACTATGTCATTAAAGATTTTCAACTGGAATATTTCATTCATCCAGATCTGGGATGTGTGATTTAAGTGTTCGATTTATTTTTTTGAGGAGTGTATAAATAGCAGATGTGCAAAATTCCTCAAATTTCCCCCCGCTATGCAAACAATAGACTTGTTCTACTGTTTACAGAAAATTTTTGCAACGTAAAGGACGCATAGACAAACATTTTAAACATCGCAGTAGGCAAACAGGAAAGGCTTTCAACCCGTTGAATGTAAAAGTAGAGAATTTTTAGCTTTTGAAACTGAGGGAGTGTGTGCTCATTAATGAAAGAGCAACACAAGTAGCGGTAGAATAGCTCTCCGAGCCTTTGCAGCCATTATGGTGAAATTTCCTGGAAATATAAAGAGGGGCTTGAATGAGCTCTTGGGACAGCAATAATGTGTGGGTGTGTGGTGTGTGTGTGTGTTTGTGTGTGTGTGTGTGTGTGTGTGTGTGTATGTGTGTGTGTGTGTGTGTAAGTGTATGTAGACTGCAGGCCACCTAGTGACTGAGTGCCTGAATGAGGGAGGAGGAATCAAAGAAACAGACAGCAGGGTGAGTGTGATATTAGTCGAGTGTTGATGGAGGTCATGTGTTCCACCTCTCCGTCTGTGTGTTTCTTGCACATGTGCACACACACTTCTGACTCAAGCTAGTCACATGTCTCATACTGGGCATGTGCAGACATCATGTTTATGTCTGCACCACATATGTATGTGTTCCACTTTCCGTTGTGGATTCAAATTTGTCGGTCAGATGCAAGCCCCCATTGTGGGCTCTAGGAGGTTTGCTGACAGTGACAGAGAAGCAGGAAACTGGGTAATGGAGTTTGCACCAGTCAAGAGTGCATCACACTGACAGGTGCTAGTCCCCCCGGGCCCCGCGGGGGAGGAAGTGCTCATTCACTCTCATTGCCACCTCGTGGGAGGGTCTGGAGTACGCTGACACACACAGACAGAGATAGAGAGGGTGATAGGGTCCTCCATACACACCATCATGGGAGGGCAGGAGGAGGATAATTGAACACATGCACTCACACACGGAGAAAACACACAGGGACCGCTCTACTGATAATAAACACGCCGACAGGAGGGTAATGTCATCTTCTCACATTCAAACACACATTCATTTTCGTCACATGTGAGCGTGAAACCCACCTTTGTGTTTTACTCAACCTTAAAGGGCCAGTTCACACAAAATACTCAAGTACATTTTAACCCTCAACACTCTTTTAGAGCTGAAGCATTGGAGTTGTGTGCATTACTTCACTTTTTTATGCTTAAAGAACTGAATAGTTGCTTTTTTAGATAGATAGATAGATTGATAGATAGATAGATAGATAGATAGATAGATAGATAGATAGATAGATAGATAGATAGATAGATAGATAGATAGATAGATAAAGAGAGAGAGAGATCATCTTTATTAATGTGTTACATCTGCAGCTAAAGTTACACTAGAAATAGTTAGAATAATAAAATAATAGAAAAAATAGAAAATATAAAGGAAACATATACTAAAGAATGAGACATATTAAAGACATATAAACAAATATCTTATATACATATGTATTAATAAACCCACATTTAAATAGAGATAAATGTTAAATAAATATTGGGAAAGAGGCCCATCTCCAATAACAAATATTTAGATAAAAAATGTAATAGTCGACGGTTTGTCGAGTATGTATTCTTGTTTAGTAAATTAAAATTAAATTAAATTCAACATATACCTGTTTGGTACATCCAACGTAATTGTTTTTAGTAAAAAATACATGGATGTTGTTGACTTTCTTTTTGTATTGAGAACTGTAGTATCTTTGACAATTAAAAGAATGGAGTGGAATGGAGTTTGCTTAAAAACATTTAGTAATAATTTGTTTTACAATGTTTTTCCCATTTATACAACCAACTTTCCCGCCCTTGTTTCTGACTGCCGTTATTAAGATAAGTAAATGTAATTTCAGTTTTATTTCTCAGAGCCTTCACTTCAACTTCATTGTCAGTTTACACGGAAATGTATTTAGCTTCCTCGGGCAGATCATCAAAAGATTTATGTGCAGACTGAACAGACAGTCACACATTGAACAATTTTCATTGACATTCAAACCTCATCACTTAATAACCAACAACCACAACTTTGGAAACAGATCTCAGGTCATCGGCTTGTTGCGCTCAGATTGAAGGTCTGTAAATCATCCCACACACATGTTGCAATGAATTTAATGACTTCCTAGACAAAAGACAAAGACATCACTGCCTCCGATTTCACTGCTGTTTGAATATCAGACATTATCACATCTCCGTCAACGTGTTATCTCTCTTTCTCTCTCCGTTGTTGATGCAAAACCTGTTGACTCATCACTGACATCTTATATTTTATGAAACTGTAACAAGTCAACATGCAGCATAATGTCCAAGAGCCAGGAAAAGCATTCGATTGGATCTAGCCAAGAAATAACCCATTCATTTTTGTAACTTATCATTTGTAATGGAGAGAAACCAACAAAAACTACAATTTATTCACCATACATATCTATATATTGGAATTTCTCGAAACTATCGGAACATTATAGGGGAGAAGGTACTCAATTTCTAATTGTTTGCCCTAATGTGAGGAAAAAGTCAAATTCTTCCTGTTTGTCTGAACACAAAAATAAGATCTTTTCAGATCAAATTTGAGTAAATTTAAAATGCTGTCTTAGATTGGACGCATATCCCAGTTGTGGCCCTGCAGACATGATCGGACAGAACAAGGTTCATGTGGATTTCTGCACACAACGTGCTTTTTGCAGTGGGATAAAACAAAAATGACCCTAGAGGAGCGATGAAAACAACAATGTAGGCTGAAATGGTTATTCACCAGTCGGTCATGGAATGTTTAATAAGGGGCAATTTATTGTGAACAGCTCATACACTAATCACAGTCACAGAAAAACACCATATGGATTAATACACAAGGAGTTAAAAATGGAAACAATGTTTAATAAGATCAAATTTTTTTTTTTTAAAAAAGGTACATTTTAAATAGTGTGCAGGAGGAGGAGTTTCCACACTCCTTCACCTCTAAAGTGTCCATTTTGAATTGAATATCATCATCTTTCTCACAAATGTCACATTTTTATTTGTTACTGACGCAGATGAACAATTCAATAAATGTATTAATGTGTGCATGCACGCCGTTGTGGTGATCACATTAGAGATTCAACTATTTACATCGTTTTTTAAACTGTTTATGTTGTTTTTTCATCTGTTTAAATTGTTTATATTCATCTCTAATGATGCTGCTACTGTTCAGAGTATCCCTACTATTTTTCTTTATCTCTCTCTATTTATTATGATATCTTTATTATTTCCATTTATTGGGTCTTTCCCTTGTATTTGTATTTTTATATATTTACTTTTTGTTTTTTATGTATAAAAGTGTGTAGACATGCATATGTCCATACACACACATGCAAGCACACATATATACATATATATTCATCATATATATATATATATATATATATATATATATATATATATTCTGAATTTTTACAGGTCGCTTATCAATGCATTCAGAGTGGAAGGTAAAACAAGAATTTCATTGTAAAGGGAAACTCATTATAACATATGACGATAAAAGCTTTGACTTGACTTGAGATAAATAAAGGTAATTTTGCAATTAAGATTGTGAACAATCATTACTTTGAGGCTTGCAATGTGAATTAGCCCTGGCTACAATCTTACCAGGAGAACAGAGATCAAAAAACATTTTCAAAGTCTCAAATTCATCAATCTTTGGTTGATGTTTGTTGTTTTCTGTGAGTCCTTCAAAAATGGCGACGTTGAAATGGGGTAAATGCTTTGGGAAATAGTTTGTTCACTCTCTTTAGAGTTGTAGATGTCATGTCTATCTGTTCATGATGAATCTGAGCCAGGAGAAAGTTAACTAATCATAAAAACAGAAACTTAGTGGAGACAGCTAACCCCAGTTTGTCCATAGTTTGTCTTAAGAACGCAGTTTGTTCATAATCCTCTTAAAAAAAATATGCCACAGGGAATCGCAACTTATTGCCTCAGCCGTTATGCTTCATACTGAGAGTAGATTTGAGAATTGGTCTTCTCATCTAACCCTGAGAGCTCAAATCAGTGTTATTTCCATAAATGGAAGATAAATGGACTGTCTATTTAGTACAGTCACATTGTAAGGAGTCCAAGGACAATCCTTTATCGCCACAGTTTCTACAATGACAGTGTACACACTCACTGTTAGGCACACAGACACATAAACACACACACTCATCGTAAAACTCAGGTAGTTTCTGGGATAATTTCTCTTTTTTTCCATTTCAATCTCACCAATTTTCTTCAGGAACCATTTCCCTTAATTAATCTTATATAAGCTTTTACACGAAATTAAGCTCTTATCCAATTACAAACTCATTCAGCCCACAATGACGGAGTGACTACCGCAGCTTCAGGACACTACCCTGGGCAAAAGAGGATGCTCCTTCTCTCTTTCGCACTCTCTTTAATATCCTACCGATACTATCAAAGCTTTTAACTCTCAGAGAGAAGAGAGACGGAGAGCTCCAAACATCCAGTGAGTAAACAGTGACGCTCATTCTCCGGCCGTCCTTTCCTTTGTCTCCACTTCATTCAGGGAAAGATGTTATCTATTGTTTGGAATGTCATGGAGGAAGGGGAGTCTGAGTAATCAGGATGAGAGAGGGAAGAGAGGGCGAAGATAAAAATGTAGTTTGCATGGATTTTAGAGGCGAGATATATGCTTTAAGTATAAAATGAAAATAGGCCTATGCTGTCGACCCCAACAGAAACGGTTTAAACCCCGAAAATTCCTCAATTTCCTGCATTGTACAAGCAATCCGCCTTATTGAGTTTCCTTAAATTAACAATTAAATTAAATTATCCATATTGTTTCGTAAAAAAAACTCTCCCTAATGAGAAAACATCAACTATTATAGTAAATTTGAAGATGCAGCCCCTGGACTTGATTCATATGCACCAAATTTGAACTGAATCGGACCAACGTAATCAGTGTTTCTTGTAAAGAAAAAAAAAAAACACCCTTAGTCAGTAAAATATGAACTATTAAAGTAAAACGCGATGTATACCAGATAAATCTCCTTGAGTCATTCGCATGTACCACATTTGGACAAAATCAGATAAACGGTTGAGAAATAATGGCCGAAATTCTTTGGAAATGAAGCTCCCTCCAGTGTTGGAAATATTCAAAGAAGCTTTCCCAAAATCACTCCAGTTCTGTACCACACTAAGGTCTATCGGGAAATAAAATTTGAAAATGATCTGGCAGACGCGTTGGCAGAGGCGATAATGATTCCATAATATCCTCAATGTTTCAGCGATATAATTAGCTTTTGATCTTCTGAGACTTCTCACATCCATGGATCACAAAAGGAAACTCGTTCTCAGGTACTTGTATATTATCAGTATATTCATTTGTCATGAGCCTATGGCACATACTTTTTATTTCCTTATTTTGTCTTTTAAAAAACATCGTCCTCATTGCTGATGTCCTTTCAATAAGCCACACCATTACGAAAAAAAACACATTCACTCTCCGTTTCTCCATTCCAAAGAAATCACAGTGACAAAACACACCTCAGACATATTTTCATTATGGCCAGTTCAACACCTGCTGTTTGGAGCTGCAGATGTTAAATGGTCATACAGTTAAACAGCTGCGCTGCAGACATTTACGTCCATCATTGCGTTTTATATTACACTTCATTGAATTGAAAATGAGACTCTCTTCCGTACACATTTGCTTAGTCTAACCGCAGGAGTCATATAACATGTACAGCAAAATTTATGCTCTAATCAAACGGAGAGACTATTAAGTAAATGTTTCCAATTCTTCACTAAAAAAAAAAAAAAAAAAAAAAATCAATAACATACAGCAGCTCACTGTCACTGCCGTCTAAAATGAAGCACCTGAGGTTTTTTTTTCACAGGTACCCCCTAGATGGATGACAGTGGTGTCCAAAAGCATTAAAGGAGGGCCTGACATCGTTTTTTAAGATATATATTGCTATATGAGCCATTTCTAATGGTGTTCAAATGTTTCCTGGTAATAAGGCCTCCCAGCATGGCTGAAGATTGGAAACTCTCAAACTGAAACAACAAACATTTATCAATATGCCATCCAGCCAGATGGCTGTTTGTACTGCAAGTGTGTGTGTGTGACGGTGTGTGTGTGTGTGTGTGTGTTGTCTGTGTAAATTATTTTTAAATTAGGGTATAGACCTGTCCCATGACAACAACTTTTTTAATGACTTCCCTCTATAAGCAAATACTTAGACAAAACAAGCAAAACTTGGAAAGAAAAAAAGAAGGGTTGGTATTTTATTACTGATTGGTAGAATAGTTGGTGGAGTTTTTATTCATTAGAAAAAATAAGTTGCATCAACTAGACTTTTCTCTTTTTGTATTTTCTTGTGTTTAAACACAGCTACCAGGGGGGAACAATCCCAAAAGTGTACTTTTAGTGACGGCCCTAAGCACGGATAAATGGGTATGGTTGATTCAGGAGGGGCATCCGGCGTAAAAGCTGTGACGAATCAATCTGTGGAACACAAAACTGATTTCCAAACCGGGTTAACAAATACTGGTACTGGTACTAGTAGCCAGCATGGTAGCGGCATTAATTATTGATGGAAATAGATTATCCGCTGTGACGACCCCGAAAGGGAACATCCACGGTGTCTCAGTTGGTAGAGCAGTTTTCCACTTAGCTGAAGGTCGGTGGTTCAAACCCCGGCCAATGCGGTCCTGATGTGGAAGTGTCTTTGAGCAAGATACTGAACACCAAGTTGCTCCCGATGGCTGTTCCGTTGCTTTGTGTGAATGATGGCGTGAATGGTTACTGCTCGTTGCTTGGCAGCCACTATCATCACTGTGTGAATGTTTGTGTGAATGGGTGAATGATGACTCGTGTTGTAAAAGCACTTTGAGTGGTCAAGCAGACTAGAAAAGCGCTGTATAAGTACAGTCAATGGACTGAAAATTTTAAATGGACCAAAAGAAGAGAAATCAAATTGCATTGCTGAATGTCTGGCCAGCTACGTGTAGCATATTCAGCTCTGTTAGCAGGTGCCTCCTCTATATGCAATAACAATCACTTGAATTCCTTCCTATTTTTCAGTCATGTAATCATTTCTAATTTATTTATCTCAATGCAAAACACGAAAGGCAAATAGAACAGTTGTTAAATTTATAGAAGTTGAAAAAAGTGTACTGGTTGTTTTAGTGAGAACTCAAATACAGTATATAAATAAAAGTGCGGCTTACAAAAGAAGACATAAAAAAAATTTGAACATTTTTTGGACAATGCTGGTGAACCAGCAGCATGCAAGAACTAGATGAATGGAGAGAGAGTCATATCAAAAGACAGCAGCTGGTTCTGATGTGCTTAGCATGCAGGTGTGACGTAGTGATTGGATGGATGTGACTACCTGAATGAGTGCAGCTGATATCGGTTGATGCCCCACACTGTGAATCAGGCAATTGAGACTGAGCAGGTGTGTAAGGTGAGAATAATAGAGTGGAATGAGCATAACTGTGGTCCGAGTGTACAAGAGGATAGTCTTTCTGACTGAACTTTCGATAGAACTCCATTTCATTAAAAAGAAAAAGACATCATAAATTCACGTAATTGGGTTTGGGGACTTTGTTGAGTGTTTGCATGATCTGCCTGCGTATGTCGGTATAGAGGGTGAATTGTTAACTTATAAATTGCCTGTAGGTGTGTGCATGAATTCAAATCCTGCAAAAGAGGGGCTGCTACAGAAAATTAACAGATGTTGGAGTCCAAAATTCTGAGCCAAATGGAAGTAGATGTCTAGTCATCGTTGGGTTTGGATGTCAAATTCCCCCAAAAAAATCGAACATCTTTTAGACATCAGAGTCCAAAATATGAATTACGTTACATTGACGTCCTTTGTCGGCTTGGTAGTTGGCAAGTTTTGTTTTATAAGCGCTTCTATTGGAGCACATGGGCACGTAAATCAATAACTCATGAGTCAGACTAATGCTTGATTAGTTCTGAAAAAATAATTCTTGCCTTTTATCATTTTTATAAGTCTGCCCAGATACTAGGGATGGAAAACCAACATGCAAAAAGCAAAATAAATCACAACATATGCTATGTAAGGTTCTTTGTGGAATATTCCCGTTCAAATGACGAAACAAGAAACCTCAAAAAGTCCGATTTCTACTAAGGACAGCTTCACAGAAACTACAGTAGCAGACACTTGACAGAGATAAGGCATGACAGACAGCCAAGAAGGTTCCACACGAGACTGAGGTGAGGAGAAAAACAGGAGGTCAAGGAGAGCGAGATAAACTCAGTATTATTGATGGATCCTCCTCCACAAGCAAAAGACTGATTGCTCCAGATACTCATCTATATTTCTTTCTCAGTCCCCCACTTTCTATCGCTCTCATCCTGCCCTTTCTCATCGCCTCCCCGACATCTGCCTGCAAAGGAAGAGTAGAGGATGTGGGACCCGCAGCGATGAAGAGTTATAGAAAACACATGAAACATTCATTCAGACACACAAACGTGTTATAACCAATCACCTATTTTTGTCTTCAAAGTTTTAATTGCCATTTCAGCAATATGCAGGTACACTGAGAGAGGAAGCGTTTCTCTAGCACCTCATACACACCTAGCAGTTTTAAATATAGTGCATGTTTTTTTTACTTCTGGAGGAAGCAGGAGGACGCACATAGAACCCACATAAACATGGCAAGAATGTGCAACTGAACCCATGAAGGCCCAAAGGCCAGTGGTGGTTTTGAATCCGAAACCTGTTTACAGTGAGGCAACTGTAATAACCTTTGCCCCACTGGGCTGCTTACTATCAGAAACAGACAATTAGAATTATGTAATTTCGTTACCATAATTACATTGATACTCTATCCTGAGCTTTGCTGTTTCCTGTACTGCCGGTGCATAGATTTAATCCTTTCAGATTTCTACCTGTGATGTCTGCCCCATGTATGGCTTTCAGTAACATCCAATCAAATCGCTATCTTGCCATGATGGGTGTATCCTTTGACGTGTTGGAGCCACCAGTTGTGTGGTGTGATGGGCGCTAACTGAACTTAATATAGCGAGAAACTATGTATATTTTGATTTATTTAAAATGTATTATTGTGTCACATATGTTTTTAGATATAGTGGTCTAAATTCCAGCTTCTTTGGTGGGAACCATTTTTACTGCCTCTGATAAAAAGCTCTAAATTGCACTTCACTCACCTTGAGTGATGCTGAAAAGCTTGTCCACGCGTTTGTCTCCTCCAGACTGGATTACTGTAACGCACTTCTCATCGGGATCCCTGATGAAAGTCTTCAAAGACTTCAGTATGTTCAAAACAGTGCTGCAAGGATCCTGATGATAGTGCGGAAACAGGAACACATCACCACAGTTCTTCATTCACTTCATTGGCTTCCCATCTCCACCAGGATTGATTATAAGATCTCTCTCCTCACTCACCAGTGCATCCATGGCAATGCACCCCCCTACCTAAAAGAACTACTCACCCCACTGAACTCAACACGACCAAAATGTGCTCAACCAAACAATTAAGCAAGACATTAAAGGGATAAAGAAATAAAAGGAGGATGAACTTTGTCTACGAACTATGCTTTGATAAGTTCAACAGACTTTGTTCATTAGTCAGACAACTAATTAATTGTCTGCCAATGGTCATTATACATGCAGCCATACTTCTAAAACTAGTGGCAGATACTAAATTATATGATCATGTTTACTCCATCTACTTATGTTGTTATCGTGTCGTTACACACTCAAACACCGGAACAGCCGCTCCTACAGCGGTCCAGTCCGATAAAGGCTGGAGATGCTCAGTAGCATAATTCTCTGGGTGCCGGTAGACAAACCCCATCACCAACAAAATGTTGGGAAGCAGTCACACACAAACAAACACACACACTTACTGGCAGGCCGGCAGGAACAGGAGTCCCCCGTAATGCAATTTTGTCTCGATTAAAATGGTGGGAATTGGATCTGAGGTAAAAGGCCATGTCAAAAGAGAACAAATGAGAGCGGCAGCACACGGAGGAAGATGAATGACTGTCTGGGCAATGGAGAGATGAGATGGAGGGGAGGCGGGGAGGGTGTAGGGGGCGGAGAAAGAGTCGGGTGCTATGGGTCTGTATTAATCCATTAAGGAATGGGCTTCGTCCCTCAAATCTGCGACCCTCTTCTCCTCCACACACAGTGATAGCACTGACCTCCTCATGCAAAGGGGACGTGGTGAACTGAGAAAGGAGCCTTTTACTTGCATCTCCATCCTCCTCATCAGCTTTACTCTGCCCTTTCCTCTGCTTTATGAATCCCCTGATTGCTTCCAATGAACTCCATTATTGTGTTCCTCCTTACGTGCCAGAGGTTCTACTTTAACCTCTTGTGGTTCCTCTTCAGGTACCTTCTTTTTCTATTTACTTCTCCTCCAGATCCCCTACACTTGTTTTCATCAAATGGATGACTTCTGAAGGTCCCCGAAGCGGATTGGGTTATTTTCGGCAGCCAATCATCAGAGGTTCGTATGCCATATACACTGGCAGCTCTTTCCTGAGCCTGACAATCGCACGCCCTATACATTTTCACCTGACCTCCCTCTCTCCTGCAGGTTTTTGTCTGCTGCTTTTCCCTTCCTCAGTTTCATCTTTAACATTGTTGTATGTTGTAGTTATCCATGTTTCTCTAGATCTGCTAAAGTCTTCTCATCGCCTCGGAAGTAGCTCGCCATGGATCTGTTCATTGGCAGTAAAGCTGCAGCTTTACTTTGCATATAAAGTGCCGACACAGGGGGGTTTTGCCTGAAAGTCTTTACCCAGGGCCCAAAAGCCCTTCGCTTCATCTATAAAACTTCGCCCTGCATGATAAACCGTCTGCTTTGTCTTGAAGGCTCTGTTTGCCTACTCGGCTCTGTGCTGAGCCCCAATGGCTCTCTGTTTGGCAAATATAGCATTCTGAATTACTTGTCTCTAACATTTCTTTACAGAAATTTCTTGAAAGGAATTCTCTGGGATGATAAAACTTTTTAAATGGGGAAAAGGAGATTCTCATGACAGTGAAATTTCTCCGAAATGACATTAACTATAGAATAACTGGGTAAAGACAATAAAGTATTACTTTTAAGTGAAAAATATTTAAGAAATAAATTAAATTAAAATGTGTACAACATTAAATCAAAATAAATAAATAAATAAACAACATTATATTGAGCACACTATAATACCTAATAATACTCTTAAGTATTATTCCACATGATAATGAATGTAACATGACATTCCATGTAATATTGTGCCTGGAAAATTATATTGAGAGGTAGGCCTTTTATTGCAAATGAAAACTTATTTTGGACACAATGTTGAAGAAGTGATAATGCACATGATGTTTGTTTGTGTTATCGTTCTCAGTGTTTGACGTTTAAGCTGCTCTTCCTGCAGAAGGGGGAGGAGTTAAACAGGTTATTGTCCGTTGGTAGAAAAGATTTCCTCTGGTGTTCTGTATTGGTCGTTTGTGGGCTCAGTCTGCCACTGCGGGCGCTAGTATGACTCCAGTCTGACATGCAGGGGTTAGTTTCCTCAGCACTCTATTCTCTGACATTTCCATCAATGACCCCAGTTCCCCTTCCCACACGCAGTTTTGATGAGCTTATTGAGTCCATTAGACTCAGTTGCCTTAACCCTGCTGCCCCCAAACACTACAACATGGAGGATGACCCCGTCCACCCTTGTGTGATAAAACATCTGCAGCAAGGTTCTGCAGATGCTGAAAGATTTGAGTTCCAGCTCTGACCATCTTTGTTCAAAGCATCTTTGTTTTTGGTCCAGTCCATTTGTTGCCTGTGTGACAACAAGGTACTTTTATTCATATGAGTCATCTTAATTTGTGTACGTTCATGTAAGTGTTGGAATTTACACAACATCTGCAATTTGCTTTTGATTCCTCATTTATTTTCCTTCTATAGATATAGTTTGTTGGTTAATTTTTTTTTGGTCTTTTTGTTTGCAGGTAATTAATATACGTTGCTTTTGAACTATTAACGTCATTTTATGCAACCACCTGCCTCATCCACCCCTGCAGTTTGGTTATTTTTCCTTTGGTTTTCTTTGTTTCCAATTCTAATTTTGTTGCACTGCTGACAGGAGGACTAATTTATAGGAACTGTTACAGTTTAGTATTAATGCCCGTTGTTTGTGTTACTAATGTCTCCTCTTCACACATGGTGGTGGCAGGGCCCTCCTGGTGTTGGTGTTCCTCCTCCCCGATTGTTTTGGGTGTAGATTTGCATGTTTTTGCGGGGAATTTTAAATGCTGCCCACAATTTTCCTCATAAGCCCCTTTTTCCACTCGTAACCCTCAACTTTGAAACTCCCAATATGTGTGTGGAGAACAAATACTTCCTCTTTCATTTATGCCACCAAACTAAAGTTTTAATGAACTAGCATAATATTCACTGACTAGTTTAGTGTTTGTTATCATAAATAAAGTTAATTGTGATGAATGGAGCCTTTGTTTCACACACTAACAATCTTGTGAAATGGGAGTTGGAATAAAAAATGTTTACGTACAGATGATGAATGGGAGGAAGCGTTTCAACAAGGTATAAACAAAGTAATAGCTCAACAAAGTGGTTATTTGATTAAAAATTAAAAGTAGGGTATTCTTTGACTTGGCTGCAAACTGCTGATAGCTGTTGGCATCTATCACCTGAAAATACATCAGTGCTTCTGAGTTGTCTTTAAGGGACTGTGGGTTGGTCGGAGAATTCATATATATATTTTGGGATTACCCCAAGATCTTGAATTTTTTAAAGTCTGGTCAAAAATAAATCTAAAAGGTTTGACCTTTAAGTTGTTATTTTTATCCAAGACATTACAATCTTATATTTCATAGTAGTATAGTATAGTATATTTCATTAAAAAAAAACTGCGAGAAAACATACTCATTATAAACTAATGTTGTTATCTCATGCGCCAACAGATAAAGAGATTCCACCATATTGCACAATTCATGTTCTGAGCAATAAACCTGTTTGGTGTGAGGATTTACACAACAGTCATGACAACACATATCTTATGATCCTGAAATATTTTCAACTATTACGCCGATCCAAACTCTAACGCGGAGTACTGTCAGGAAAAACACAGACGGTTTAAGCCCTATAGTCTTTGTGGAGCGGCAGTGAACAGTCAGCAGATCCATCATCGTGGATGAGAACATCTGTACCTCAGCAGAAAATCCATGCAGAAGATTATCTCCACAACCTTGAGCCTTTTACACACTTTTACATTCAGTAAACTTTTATTCCAGTCTGTCATTTCTTTACATGACAGCATTTCAATCAGAAAAGACAGATAAGAAGAAGAAAATATTAATTATTTATCACAACAGATGATGTGTGATAATTAAGTCTTTTAGAAAGTCTTTGGTGCTCAGACTCTTTGGGGAGTTTGTCATCGAAGGGTCTCTAGCTAGAGCCAGGAGCATGAAATAGTCCATTTTCTGGAGTCTGGATACTGGTGGTGGTGGTGGCTGGTGACTCTACTGAGACTGATTAAAGACGAAGTCAAGGGATCTGCGAGGGCTAAGCAGAGATAGGGAAGTGCAAGGTGTGTCGTGTTGCTGGCACGGAAGGATTATATGAATGGAGCGGGATTCATATTTAAAGGTGGTTATTGTGATATTTTTATTTTAGGTTACAATTGCGAGTGATCATTGTAAATCATCCTGATTTCAGAAAAAGAAAACCCCTAGTTTCCCTCATCCCAGGGTTAACAAACTCGGTTTACACTAAACCCGATCCCTAATGAACATATTTATTCTCCTCAACAACAACTCAAACCCATGTGTTTTTGTTCCTGTTCTATTGTCAGTCCGAACAAGTTGGTTTGCAATCTGGGTGAATTCCAATGATAAAGTTTGGTGGGGTATTTATGACTTGGATTTAAAAAGCATGTGCTACAGATCAGACCATGCAGAAAAATCTGCCACAAAAATTTCCCCAAACAATACACACAGATTGTTGAACTGATACAAAGATGCTTTTTTTCCCCTTGTGGTTTGTACCTTGATATCAGCATATTGTAAAATACATTGTTTGCAGCACTAGATGATGTAATCTGCCAGAAAAGCTGACTCAAGCAGTGAAGGGCCATCGTCCAGTATTCCCAGCTAGTCCAAGTTTTCCATCTATTTTACGCTGATGTGTTTATTTACCTCATCTATACATTGAAAGCTGCACCATACTGGGACAACCTTCTGCTGTAAACGTATACATGATATAGAGCAAAAATAATTACTCAGTTGGTTGATTGAAAGAAAAGTAAACTGCAGTTATTTTTGATACTCAAATCATCATGTATTAATTTAAAATAATGAGGATTTTCTCATTTACATCAGTGTATACTGAATGGATTTGGGATTCGGGACAGCTGTGCAAATAAAAGCATTTGATAAAGTTGCAACTAGACATTTGTCAGTATCTTGTGATGCTATATTAAAGGTGCTGTGTTTAAAATTTAGTCGCATCTAGTTCCAGATTGGAACTTATTTCCCACATCAGCACGACCATCTGAATTAAAGAATCTATGGTGGCCTTTAACTATCAAAAATATGTCATCCAGTACGCTGTCAGGTGATGAGGCTCCTTTAGAAAGATATATTTAGAAGTCATAATTAGGCATTCATTCTGTAGAACTATACGTCAAAACGTGGTTATAAGAAAGCTGATATCACTATCTAGCCTATTAAATAACCTCGCCATAAATCAAAGTAAGAATGAAGAATGAGTCTCCATCGTTTACCTCTTAACGGTTTATTGATCAGGCGTCCTTTATTTTCTATGATGGTGAGGTTTCTCGAACCATTGCTTGTTCATGAGTTGAGTGTGATTCTCTATTCCTCAAAACACAAAAAAGTTATCCAGCAACAACTTCAAATGTAAAAATCCCTCTCTGTCCATCCAAGGCGACAGTACAAACAGCACATTGTGGTTTGTCTGCATAGAAGAGGACCCACTCATGGAGATACGAAGCGCTTTTTTTCAAACTAAAGTTAAAAACATGTCTTTAGTTTCAGCAGATACCATATCACAGAATATAGTTATGAATATTATATTCTATTTGTTCAAAGACACAAATGGTAAATGGTAAATCCTAAACACAAGTGGACACCCCGACATTTTTCACATTGAACCTTTAAAAAATTGATTGAGTTGAAAAGATTATCATCGTACTATGAGGGAGTTAGGTTTTACTGCCTTGCTAAATGAAATAAATTCAATTAATTGTCACTCTGTGTGGTCTCATTTTAAGATAGATTCTTCTTCCTGGTTGGATGCTGAATGTTAGTCATGTTGCAGAATGTGTCTTGGACTGACACAAACACTGGGAGACACATGTTTAAACTTAAACTATAAAAAATAATCTGTTAAGTAAGTAGTGTAGGGAGTTGATGGGTGAAAATGTTTGACACGGCTCTGATTAACTCTAATTTGTCTGCATTCCTACTGAGACAAAGTAGAACCATGAGTTGAGCGATACGAGCAGAAGGTCGTCGAGTAGATCACAGTGTAATAGATGTGTTATAACTGCAACCACTGCTTCTCTTTTGCTCGAATTCATCTTCGATTTCTTTTACAATGTAATAAGCCCTGTTTATTAAATTGCCCACATTATGAAAAGAAATTGTCACAGTAACTTTTCTACTGATGCAGTCATTTGGTGTGATGAAGGCTAGACATGCTATAATCACAGTTTGGCGCCGATTCAGATGCGAGACACCCACAGCAGAACGCTCCCATGGGTGATTCTGGGCAGAGGAAAGTGAACTGTGATGAATCTCTTGTTAAAAAGGTCATTACAAAATATCAGCCGGCCAGATTGCTTGCATTGATTTGAGCTTGAATGTTTTGGGGACAGATGTTTGGCAGCGGCCCGACAGCAGCTCTGCTGGTAAGATGCTCTGCTGAAAGGCCACCATGACAGTGATGAAGATTTCTAAAAGCACTGAATTAATCTTTCGGGGGAAAGAAGACTGTCGTTTTAAATGAGCATTGCACCTTTCCAAGCATTGTGTTAAATAAAGGTAAGAACTGGATTACCTTTTAAACCGGTCCATAATTTCTCAACTGTGAGTGCGGTTTATTTCAAATTTGGTGCATACCAATGGACTCGAGGTGATCCGCTGTGGCTACCGCGAAAGGGAGATGCAGAAAGACAAACAAGATTAAGAAGTTCGTATTTTCTTCACAAGGGGGAGCTTCTTTGTTTATTTAGAAAAAACACTTGTTTTCTGGACATAAATTTCTATCCATTAATCTCAATTATCCAAATTAAGTGCATATGAATCGATTCGAGGAGATCTATTCTGTAAATACATTTAATCTAATAGTTCATCACAAGGGGATGAACTCTGAGGGAACTATTTTTACAAAAGTACTATGACCATAACTTCACATTTTATTTGAAGAGTTCAATTAGGGATTCTGTAATTATTATCACAATTATTATAACAGGCGGAAAGGTGGCGCCGTGGTTAGTGCTGCTGCCTCACAGCAAGAAGGTACCGGGTACGAATCCACCTCTGCCGGCCTTTCTGTGTGAAGTTTGCTTGTTCTCCCTGTGTTTGCGTGGATTCTCTCCGGGAACACAGGCTTCCTCCCACAGTCCAAAAACATGAATATATGTGAATTGGTGACACTATGATTGCATGTAAGAGTGAGTGTGTGTGCGTGGTTGTATGTCTCTGTGTCGGCCCTACAATGAACTGGTTACTTGTCCAAAGCGTACCCCGCCTCTCGCCTGATGTCAGCTGGGATAGGCTCTAGCCCCCCATGAACCTGAACAGGATAAGCTGTTGATAATGACTGAATTAATGAATTAGTATCATTGCGTACACACCTCTGGTGAGACTCCTACACAAATAAACAAATGGGGCAACGGTGGC
>VRLP01003292.1:0-66962 GCA_009660295.1 Lophius piscatorius | reverse complement strand
TTCATAATTTCTCTCACCTAGGTTAGGTAGTAAAAGCCTTTAAATTAGAGACAGCTGAAAACTTCTGAGCTCACTTCAGGAATATTGAATTCAAGCCTAGGATCCTTGACTGGATTTCAGTGAGTTTGACGAAAGCTCAGAGGCTTTTCCTTGTCCACAGTTGAACCTCTAGAGCACCTCAAGGAGCTTTCTACCTCATTACACTGAACACCCAGTGGTCCTCAGTGTTGTTTCTGAGGAATGTAACTAAGCTCTAAAGCTTGGTCCAACTTCTGAAGCAAGGTTCAGAGCCATTGTTTAAGTATGTATTGATGAAACTCTTCCATATTACAATCTTTCTAACTACGCCTCCTTCGTATTCAGATTCAGATGCTGGAGAGTGTTGCTGGAGGGAGGGATACCTGGCATGCCCTGTTGCCACCATGACCTTGACCAATAAGAAAATTATTTTTTAAACCAGTTGGCATCAACAACGCTCCACACAAAGTTTGTGATGAGTTTAAATTTCATAATACCTCGCACAACTTATGTTGGATTGAAAAAAGTAACAATGACATATATGGGCGGAGATAATAATCACGACTATGATTCTGTATTATGCACGTACACCTGAGCAATGTCATATCTGAAGAGCATAGAAGCAATTCGAATGACCCAAGTCCTTCTAACTGTTCCATGTGATTCTCCCCTTGAGGATCACCCACAGCCCTCACTCCAGATATAAGAAAACCAGATGGCTTGTAGAAACCACCATAGTGCACCAAACATCTGCCTAAGCCCCATTGCACTTCCACAAAGCCACAAAAACACATAAAGATGGTAAGGGTTAACTCCCAGGAGCAGTCAAAACGTCCTTTCCAGCACCGTTGAATATAAATCAACTGCTTAAATTGTATTACTATTCACTTTGATGATTTATCAGCACACTGCTGAATGACAAAACTAACACCCCCTGGGTTAAGACAGGAAAAGAAATGAAATAAAATAGGTGATTCTCGGACGAAATGCGATGAAGCATGAAACATAGGTTTAAACTAGGAAATATTTTGACTCAAAAATCTAATAAAAGTATGGTTGCTGCACAGCCTGCAGCCGCAAACAAAATAACAGGAGACTTTATTGGCACACTGTACTCTACGTAAAATGAGTAGTATTCCTATTATGACTGACAAAGCCAAAACATTTAATTTAAAGTCAACTGGATCTCACTTGTATTTTTCACATCTGGGGTATAACAAATAAGGAAAATCCAAATATGCTTCAAAGTCCTCACAAATATATATCATTGCAATGAAATACAAATAAATACTCAGCTCGACCAGGAAAATGTGAGTGCAGTTTCATCAACTACTACATATGTCTTTTCCAGCGAGCTAGGTCAGATCACTGTATAATTTTCCAAAAGGGACATTTTCACACATGAACTTTAATGTCAGTCATATCAGGTCAATAATTTTACCTTATAAAAGGGATAACCTTTGAGCCAAAACCTCCAGAATAAGAATAGAAAAGCTTGTGAGGAATAAAGTTGGTCAAAAATAAAACAATGATTCTTGTTGTGATCTGCCAATAAGCTACATAGATATGTAATAGAATTCAACTCAACTTCATATTAAATCGTTTAGATCAGGATCAGGACCGAAAAACATTTGAATAGCACATTTAAATGTAATTAGTGTCCACTCCATGATAATTCATTAACTCAAACACAGATATGGGACCTACCTGGAGCAGGTAAAGATATGGATGGGTGTGCTTATGTGTGTGTGTGTGTGTGTGTGTGTGTGTGTGTGGGTGTGTGTGTGTGTGTGTGTGTGTGTGTGTGTGTGTGTGTGTGAATTGGATAGCTCAAAAAACAGTAACATTTTGTGGTAAGGTCATCAGGAGAATATGTGACTCTTTTGAAGCTTATCCAGTAGTGTGGCATATTTGATATGCCACATATTTGAAAAGCCCCCAATCTGCTGCACTGCACAAGCAATATACTTTAGAGACACATAGTGGACACAGGAAGTGAGACTCTAATCCTTCGCTCAGTGTTTTTTAACTAACACAAACTCAGAGCTTTGTTTACATGCAGGTCTCTGGTGGCTAGGCTACAGATGGCCTGTGCCCAGATGGTTGTTATGGTACTGCTTGCTACTTTCATTTTTACCTACACCAATGAGAGGTGGCAAGAGATTAAACGCTATCGGCTGCTTGTTGCCTTGTCTGTGTGTGATCTAAGTCCAAACATTTATGCACAAATTTAAATGAAATGTTGTGGAACGGTGGGCCTCGGAACAAGAGCAGGTGATTAGTTTTTTTTTATTGGAACTCTTTATTAGGACAATATATTTTGAGGTTAGAATAGAAGATGATTTCTTACATAGTCAGAGATCTTTCAGTGAGGTGTAATCTGAGGAAAGTCCTCGTCTTACCCAACCAATCATAAACAGAGTAGGCGGAGTCATGACATAACCACAGAAGAATATTCACCGGTGAAAGTATGGATTCTCTGACTGCCATGCATTAGTAGGTAGCTGTAATATACAGAAATATATTATCTCTTTGCCTTTTCCCTATAACACAAATTTTGGCATTTACTTTAATTAAATGTATCATGTATTCACTGAGTTAGAACTGCTCTGTTTTATTCAGAGAGGGATGTAGTTGCTGCTAGAATGGGTGAAAGTTGTTGTTTCACTCAGAGGATTAATCTCAAACACTGGGATCAAACAACAAACAGCATTTGCCTTATCTTTAGCCAAATTTCTCCAATATCTCAGCACGCAGGCTTCAAAGGGAGTATCATTATTTTATTACGTTGATCATATTTTCAGTTTTTCTTTCAAAAACGTTTGGATCAAAAGGCATAGCCAAGTTATTATCTGGATTTTGAGAGGAAATACACATTCAATCAAGTGTGGAGGGAGAAAGAAAATAAAGGGAATAAAGATGCCTGATTGCTATTCTGCGTGTGATAAGATGATACAGGCCCAATCAATATTCTACAGCAATATTTTTAGTTGAGAGCGAACCCCATTACAATCTTTTTCATGAAGTTCCCCAGAGTTGGCCTCCGGCAATATTAATACCATGAATTAGAAATGAAAGGATGGCAGCAGGTACCTTCACGCTGGTACATTTCATATGAGTGGATGATCACTTAGTGACAGAAGTTGGCCAGCGCTTCTTGGTTGCACCAATTATGCTGTCCAACAGGCAGACAATATATAATAAGGGAAAATTCATCACATCTTTGTACGTGTCATCCTGATATATCCTTGCTGCAGAACGCTACTGTCACGCATGGGAGGATTTGCATGACATCCATATTAATGTAAAGCTTTCACATGCCGGAGCAAGTCCATTGTATGATTTCATATGAGCGATGTCTTGAAAGTGTATTATCTGTAGATGCTAATTCAGATGGCTCTCGTACTTGCGATACAAACAATGTTGGTGGAATATCTTGCAGCAGTGGAACACCCCAGAGAGAGTTCTGTACTGTGATGCAACGCACAGAATCACAAATAAGTTAGCATTGCTTTTCAGACATATGTTTACAGTATGTAATAGACTGATCATCCATAAAATTATAACCACCTACCTAATATAGTGTGTTTGCCGCCAATAAGCTGCTAAAACTCCAGGAGACCTTTGAGAGTGAGTTCTGGAACCTGGCATGAAGATGTTAGCAATGTAACAGGTTTAAGGATCATCATTATAGACTGCCTCACTGTTGTAAAATATGCACTGAATTTAAAGTGAGTTATTAGTCCACTGTTTTATTATTTATAATAAATGATAATTTATATTTTAGCCTTTATTAATCACATACAGATTGATGTATTGTGTATTCTGACCCTTTTCTGTCAGAAACAACATTTATTTTTCGCCAGCTTCTCCTACAGTAGCGCTTCCGTGCGATTCGACAAACTGGTTTTCTTTTTCTCCCAATCTGCATCAATGAGTCTTTGGCACCCATGACCCTGTCTCTGATTCACCAGTTGTCCTTCCAGTCGACCCAAAAAAAAACCTTCAACTTTGCAGACGCTCTTTTGACATCTAACAATCAACATATGGCCCTTGTTATTCAATTACTTCAAACACATCAACTTCAGGACAAAATGTTCACTTTCTGTCTACTATATCACACCTACTGAAAGGTTCTATCCTAACAACATAATCAATGCTTACCTAACTGCATCTGCCGGTGGTTACAATGTTATGGGTGATTGTTCATTCAAAATTTTCTTTTCAAAAGCTATTGTATTATAGTTGGTGTGCCCAGTTCCTTAAACTCTATATAATGTGTAGTAAAAATGTCAGTCCAGATTCGTGATTTTAGATGGGAGGCCTCTCTTTCGAGCACTTTATCTTTTTTATGTGGAGGACCTATGTCTGCTTCGAGTATTTTATTTTATTCTACTTTGTTGAAGTTTGGGTAAATTATTTGTTTTATTTAATCTTCTTTGGATTATTATTCAGGTTCATGGCACATCTAATCATAATTAAGATCAGACAACATTAAGCTGATTAAATAAATACTTGAGCATTCCTTACTGATTTGTGGCTAGGTTATCTGAGTAGTGTTAACATAAATCTATCTAAAGACTGAAATACCTGTTTTTTTTAAATTATGTCAAGATGATTTTCTTTTGTTTTTAATGTCCATTAATTAAATACAATCCACGACGGCATAAAGAATTTGCAACATCGTAAGATGTGAAATGGAAGACACATTTGTTCCATCACGGTCGGAAAAATGTGAAAGCAAAGTCTATCAGTCTCAAGAGTGACAGATTTATTTTTCAGATGTATGATTGTGCCGCCTGTTTAAATGTTAAATTTGAGGAAAAGGGAAATAAAACTGCATTTGTTTCTTATTAGTCAATTTGGACTATAAAGAAGTGAAACCGTTTTTAATGTTTTTTTCAGGGCAATGTTTTTGATTATTTTATATGAGACCTATGTAAGGCTACCACCTGACTGTGTGGATGTCCACCATCTGGCTACCTATGCTGCCCACATAATCACTCAGATGTCAAGTAAAGTCCTTGTCGGTACCACGGAGGTTTGGGGCCCGCCAACTCTCCTGAGGGGAAATTACTTCTTGTTTACATCCAAAGTGATAAAAGTCTCTGATCATCCAAGCTCTGCATGAGAGGTGGCCAGGATGATTGAGGCCATGGACCAAGGTGTTTGGGTAGAGGGAATTATCCATATATTAGGGTTCAGACCGTGACTGGAATGAAAGATTCTTCCTCAGCTTCTGGACACCAAGAACCGGCTGGCTTGAACCCTGATCCCAACATAGCACGTGTTTGGACTCAGCATTCTAATGTTAGAGTGAAGAGATAATTTTCAGGACAGGGAGGTGATGTTGTGCTAAAAAACATCGGCATTCTGATTGTTTATTGTGGCTATTGTTAGAATGAATTTGTTACCTCTGATCCCAATTAGATAACTGGAACAATTAGGTTCAGCACCCAACAGTCTTCTTAGGTAAAGTGATGGGTTACAGGCACACTATTGCTCCATGATCAGTGTACACCATTTTTCTTTCCTGCCTAAATAATTTATGAGGTTTCATTTGGAATATCTTTGTCATCACAGAGATTCACTCTCTATCCTGAGACTTTGCTAGAGGAGCTAAAGTTAGAAGAGCTGTTCTAGTCCTTGCGTTATACCTCCGTGATTTACCTGCCATGACTGTCAAACTTAGTCATCCATGGCTTCAACAGAGCAACCACAGCGTCACTTGTTGCCACAGTCAACAACCTGCCTGGATGAGTCACAAGTTCATCGCAGGGCCAACAAAAAGAGACAGACAACCAATCACGCTCAAATTCACTCCTACGGCCAATTCAGAGACACCAGTTTACCTGGACAGCATGTTCATGGACACTGGGAAGAAGCTGAAGAACCCGGAGAGACCATGCTAACGTAAGACGCCAGAGGTGGGTTTGAATCCAGAACCTTCTTGCTGTGAGGCAACTGTGCAAACCTGCATCCTTATTCATGTCAGTTCAATCAACTTCTATAAAATAGTATGTCCAAGTCATACTTTGTGATGCTTTGGATATAAAGCCCTGCCAAAGTAACAGTGCCTCATCTTGTGTGGACTCACTTCCTGTTCCCCGCTCATTGTAAAATGATGCAGCGCTCGGGACGTTTTGACAAAGGCACATTTGATCGGCTGGAAGGACAACACATGAGTAGTTATAGAGTCGATATCCTGATACGGCAAATGAAATAAGATTAGATAACTTATCGATAAGTTTCATAAAAATGTGAAAAAGATCTTGCATTCTCGGATTTATGGCATTCTTGCTTGAACAGAATGTGCATTATTCTAATAATGGCATCTGGCAACTCTGTATAAAACACAGATCCGTATAAACACGAGGCATGAAGGCCGGATGAGGGCAGGATGCAATAATAGGAATAGAAACAAAAGAGTAAATACGTAAATTAAAAACTACACATAGCTACCAACTCACAAAAACACATACAGCAGTATAAACACACATATAAAAACATTATCAGATTATTGGTTGAGGTTCTGTTTGATTACATAATAGACTTTAAGCTCATGATGCTATTATACATATTATTACACAGATTGCATCTCCTGAGGAAGAACAATAGAGGGCCATGTCAATATATGGGCTCAATTTTGTCTCAGAAGTTTTTCGTTGAAGAAACAAATGATGGGGTCCCAGATGTTGCAAAGATTGCTTTCTTACCCCTACTAGTGTATCATCCACTATTAGGGGGTCTCGCACTAATGCTGCTGCCGGGTCATATTACAAACAGGTTCAGTCATGCGGCAAACATTTTTCAAGAAGACATGCAGTCTACAAATGAGCTCAACTGAACATTTGAGCAGCATGAGAGTTGTGTCACCATACTGTCTTCGCTTTATAACGACACACTGGAGCAACAATGCTCCACCACTAATTGACTAATGGTGAACAGAAAAAAGGGCTTTTAGAGAAAGAAGTGTCTTCATATGCCGCGTAATCGTTCATAATATTTCTTGAACAGGGGTAGTGAAATGTTTTTGAAAAGTCTCAGAGTTTGGAGGCCCTGCAACAAATAAATGTCAAGGCAGAAAATGATTATTGATGTCTTGAAATGAAGTCATGCATTTTCATGAAGGTCAAGCTTGTTTAGAATTACTCCAGCTAATATGTCCTCATTAGGTGACATTAGACTATTAACTTCATGCTCTCACACAGTACATATACATCAAACCTGGCTTATTCTATTGTACACTTGCCTGTTGTCACATATTTTTACTGTTTATACATTGCATGACAGATGATGATAATTATACAGTCTGACATTAATTATATCTCCGAAAAGTCAAGGATGTTATGAAATTATCAGTGGTAACAATTTTAACGCTCTAACTCAAGGAGTATCTGATGGACCATTTTCAAATGTTATACACACATAGACCCTAATCCGAGGAAGAAATGGGTCGATTTTGGGATAGGTCAGTGGTATAATTTCAACACTAGGGGGAGCATTATGTAAAAGAAAATTTTGGTCAAAATCCCTTAGCTGTTGGACCGATTTAAACCAAATTTGAAGCATATGAATGCTCTTGAGTAGATTAACTTGCATATACATCATATTTTACTCTTATAGTTCAATCTTTACTCACTAAAGGAGAGCAAACAACTGTTTTCGGACATTAATTACTTAGTTATTGCTTGTATGCCCAGTTTGAAAATATTATCAACTTGTAGTAATAACACATTATTTCATGTACAAAAAGATCCATTAGACTCAGTTTTCCTTTTTATTTCTATAATTTAGTTAACTCTTTAAAATATTTACACAAACTTTTGATATTATTCTTTAACTGTTACACCTATTTTTAGCATTATGGATGTTCTGTATATGGAAAATATGTCAGTACATGTGTCAAGTATGATAAAAGATGTATAACTATAACAATAATTCAATTAAACCATCTCTATTAAACCAAACTCACCTCACTACGCATAAAAATAATGAAAATGTGTTAAAACAGACCTGGACAAAATCCACTCACCTTCAGCCTGATCTCCTCTCTCTGCTCAGGGACAGATTAATAAGAAATAGGCGGAAGCCCTGAGGACAGGGAAATGAAACAGATGCTGTATGAACACTAAACCGGTCCTGGGATTTTACAGAAAGATGAGAAAACCGGACTAATTGTTGATGAAGGACATATGGGTCATGAATATTCTCCAAGGACACCAAAATGATCTAAACTTTATTTTAGGTGTGAGCAACAGCTTCCAAACTTCTACTTTGTTCATAATGACTTTATCCCCTTCTTTGGTACCAGCCTGACACATCAAGCTCATATTTAATACATGTTTTATGTCGTATGTTGCTATATTAGGTTGTTGTTGTACAGTTTGGTGACAGGGTCGGTCCGTACTAAAGAGTCAGGAGGCGCTGGCTGCACCGGTCACACCTCCAGAACCTCCACCTGCGAGATGCACCCCTTGGTGCCATCAGCAGATGTTGATGAGGCTCGGTGCTACAAGATATCCAACAAAATATTCATCCACAAAACTACATCTAAAGACGCTCAAGTGAAGTAATTAAATACTTCTTTCAAAGCAGTTGGTTTGCAAGATTGTTTTCCGGGCAAAATGGGAATAATGTTTCATGTTTTGATTTTAGATTTAGATCAGAACCATTTCGGATACATGAACAGAAGATAGAGGACACTGGAGAAGAAAAAAAGTGATTGGAAAGATTCCACACTTCACTCGCCAGAAACATCTTGTGTTGTGCCGGTTCATTTGTTCAGATGATTTAGTAATTATGTGACAGATTGTTCCTGTTGACTACTGAACTTTCTGGGCGACCAAACACTGTAGTATCACATTTATAATTGTTGTCCTCATGACATTGTTTTTGCTGGTTGTCGTCTATTAGGAATGTTATTATTGCCCTACTTTTTAATTAAAATGCTTGGTAACTCTCGGGCACAAGCAAGCACATATGTAGTCGGTATTAGCATTATTATTTAAGTTAATTTCCTGCACTCTTCAGGCACTGTGCCCACACTGTGTAGAATCATCCCAACAAACTTTTTATATTGTTCACAAGCTATCCAAAAAGAGAATATGCGGCATATCTAATTAGATGTCTTTTTTGCTTGAAAAGCTCGTCCTGGTCAGCGTGTGCGGCAGCGGCGGTGGAAGCCTCTCTGCTCAGGAACAAATGACAGGACATTAAAGAGCTGTCCATGATTGCACAGCCGGCACCTGCTCTGACTGTTTGCCTTTTGCAGAAACACATACAGACTGTGATATTTCAGATGAGGGCGGTGTGCAAACGATAATCATTCAGTTGCACAAACTGTGACCTCCCTCGCTCGCCTTTCATCCAGAAATTTAACGAGTTCCAGCCATCAACACTGAACAAAATGAAAGCAATTGCAAAAAAAGGGGGGGTGTCGTTCTGCTTTTCATCTTTATTGCATTGGACTCATACCCTCACTGCGCACAACTACTCACATGAAACATCATTTGTTTAAATGCTAATCACGCATGGGTTAATTTGATGGTAACTAATTAATACACTGCTAAGAACAAACAGGACAACAAGATTTCTACCATTAGTTTGATTAGGACATAATTGCATTTAATCACACCCATTAATTTGATAAGGATATTGTATTTATTAAAAAAATAGGCGAATAATGTCGAATGAACACTCCTCCACTAGTTCATTGTTTTGTATACATTCCAAACTAGACAGCACCTAAAGAGCAAGGTAGACATTTTTAAGACCTTTTTATTTAGGGCACTTTGTAATTACTGAGCCCATCTGACTAATAGGATTCACTCTGAGTTTAAACTGGTATCCTTATGTCCCAGGTGTGTTTTCAAGATGTAAGTTAGGATCATGTGATAAACCTGTGGAACCAATTACACTTTCAGCATTGGATTTTATGTTGTTTTTTCTTTAACTGCTTTGTATTAATATCATTTGTAATATAGACTCTGCTATAAATTGACTAACTGTGAACACATTTTCGGATCAATATATTTCATATAGTATTTTTGGTAGTTAAAAAGGCCTTAAAAACAGCAACATACCAACATACCAAGATCCATATTACCTTAAAATTTGAAGCAAATTTGATGGAGTTATGAACAAAATACAACAAAAAAAAAAAATGTTATTTCAATTTTAAATTTAATCATCTCTATGACGTGACAAAACATAACTCTGGGGAAAATTTCAAAATCCATCCATTAATTTTTTGCGTAATCGTAGTTGTCAAAAAACAAACAAACAAACAAACAAACAAACGAACAAACAAACTATTGAAGGTATAAAATTGGCCAGGTCTTGGAAAATTAACACTGAAAACTCTGACATAGGTTTGAGATGCCCTCTGCCCATTTTTACTCGACATCCATTCAGATTAGCAGATCAATGCACCTCTGACTACATCGGCAGTGTAGTCAGGGGTTGAGAATGTTCAGTCCGTTCTTTTTCACGCTTCTGCTGTTACAATATAAAAGGCTGCTGTAAATTAATGTTAATTCCGATACATTGAACTCATCTTTTAAACTTTATGTCTGTCTGGGATTTCTCCCACATAGAAGAGATAGTACGTTCTTGCATCAGTCGTCAACAACAACATCATAAATAAGGACCTCTCTGGAAATCATGGGTGCAATAATGCTTTGAAGGTAAAAACAAAATGTGCAAAAGGTGACAATGCATAAGATTATGATTGCTGTGTTAAAATTTTCACTTAAATTGCAAATAAATCTTATTTTTAGCCACACTAGTTCTGCAGGAAATAGTGTCAGATGTCGCCAAGGATTTTAACAAACTAAAATATGTTTACAAAAGCTTGCAGAATTGTCATGGCATTTTGAACAGATGCACCCATGTTAGTTTCAAGAACTCCTGACTTTTCACATTGTGTCAAAGAACGAAGCTTTCAATAATTGTTTGAAAAATATCAATCTCGAGAATGAATGGTTCTAATTCAGCCTTCACAGTGAAGCATGGTGGAAAACAAAGTCAAAATAAAGTCACAAGAAAATATAAATTTGTGATATTCGCTCTACTCTACTTTGGTCAATTTAGATGGTTTAAGAGGGCAGCATGGTCACACAGTGGGTAGCAGAGTTGTGCATAACAGACGGTTCAAACCCATCTCTGGCTATGGGATCTCTCTGTGTGGCATTCATATGTGCTCCCTCTGTTTGCATCAGTTTCCTCGGAACGCTCCAGCTTCCTCTCGCAGTCCAAAAACATGCGGTACAGGTGAGTCAGTGATTCTAATTGGTTTGAATGACAATGTGAATGATTGTCGCATCCCAGGGCCAAGGGAGTACCCTGGACTGGTGGTTTGTCCATGGTGCTCCCTGACTCTTCCCCAGTGTAAGGACAATAGAGTTCTGAAGAGATCAAGGACAGAAATAATGCTTTTGTTCCCTGCTGCCAAATCGCACAACACAGTTTGCTAATTTTCTGTGTTTCTGTGACATCACTAAAATTAAGATTGATGTCCTTTTCTTTTCTTATTTTTGGTTTAAAATATCAAAAATGTTGTCGTTATGAGAAATTAATCGTAATAAATCAGCATTTTAATTATTTTTTTTTTTTCTAATAAAATGTGAACTTGGAAAATAAGAGGCTGGGATAATCACATTACCAACCAACAGGGATAATTCGGATTTGTGAGTGAGAGAGTAGATTGGTGCTTTGTAATATAGCCCATAGTGTACACCTGTAGTAAAATTACCCGTGTGTGGTGTGCCTGCCTGTGATAAAATATAATTTCAATAACAGCAAGGTCAGCTCTGGACAGATAGCCTAGAGGACAACCTTCCCTCCGGCCGATGAATGTGTGCCAGCTGATTTTTCATTTTCACCTCCTCAGTGGACATTAGTCCAGCACAGGTGACCCTTCTTACTGAAAAATCAATGCAACTGTAAAAGCTAAAGTTTAAATGTTTTAAGAATTCATTGTTTAAAAAAAGGTAAGAATTAGAGCACCACAGCACAAATCAGAGTCATAACTATAGAAGAACAAACTCATTCATTCAAGTTTACTCACTCGAACACCTTGTAAGAAAATGCTGGCAGGATGTACCAGGCTTCCCAAAAATTCATGATCTGAATCTGAATATCATTCACATAAGCAGCAGCAATTTAAATACTAATAAAAAGCATAATAATGATAAAAAACATACTAATGCGCTCGGTGCATGGAGGAAGTATGTGGGAGAACTCAGAACTGTTTCAGTTCTGTGCAACAGAGCTGTCCGTAGTCCTGAAAGATGTAATGATCAATAATTTGGTCTTTGATATTTTCCTATAGATAAAAACATTCATAAAGATAATATCTAAAATAATAACTCCCTTTAGGTCAGAGTGGTGCCATATATCATATTTAATGCAGCTATCCGTGCATGAAGATTTATTCTTTATTTTTTGCATTTCAGGGTGAAATGCAAAAAATAAAATGTGGCTAGATTCCAGGATGCTTAGCTTTGTTATTAGCCTCATAAGACCGCATGATGTGATCGTAGCTGGTCGCAAGGCTGATGGTCGCAAGGCTGATGGTCTTGAATTTGTTTATCTTTAGTTAGTATTCATGTCAAAATAAGCTTTTTCATATCAATTTGCTGGCATGGTTTACACAAGATGTGTTAGGGCAGGAAGTTGATCCACCACATTGGTTCAGTCTCAGATTTCACTTTATCATTCTGGTGACCTCCTGAATTTAGAGCTTACACCATCATAAGACTACAAAAACAATTGCCCAATTTTCTAGCTTTACTAAATCCTAATAGAACCATTGACATTCTAATTAGCATGAGCCATTCTTTGTCTTAACTGCTAAGTATAGTTAAGTAAGGTAGGGAATATAGTACGGATAATAACTGAAAAACCAGCAATTTATTAATTCTGACTGGTAGGATAAGTAGGGCCCATTTCCAACTGACTTTTAAGTGTCGTACGCATAAGAAAACAAAACTTTGTCAAAACATACAGTAAATCATCCACTCCACAGTGTCCTCACTCAGTCCTAGAGAGCAATGGAGTCCAAACTATGAAGTCTTTAAGGTCACATGATCAGGTGAAAGTTTGTAGATGGAATTGGCAGTGCTGCTGCCTCAAAACAAGAAGGTTCAGGCTTCGAATCCGCCTCTGCCGGCCTTTCTGTGCAGAGTTGCGTCTTTTAACCATATCTGCAAGGGTTCTCTGCGGGTACTCTAGCTTCCAGCCACATTCCAAAAGCATGCAGTAGAGGAGAATTAGCGGCCTTAAATTGCCCGTAGGAGTGAATGTGAGGGTGAGCAATTGTGTATCTCTATATGTCAGCCCTGTGATGAACTGGCGACTCGTCCTTGGTGTACCCCGCCTCTCAGCCAATGTCAACTGGGATAAGTTCCAGACTTCGTGAGCCTGAAGAGGATAAGGGCTTACAGATAGTTAATTAATGAATGAGTTCATACTTTACCTACTAGGGGGAGCTTTTTTTTACAACAAATACTGTTTTTCGGACAAAACTTCCTAATCATTGGTCCATTTTAGCCCAAATTTGGGCATAGGAATCAAATCAAGACCTGCCTTTTATATATCATATTTTAATTTACTCACTAGGGGGAGCTTTTTCTTTAATGAAAAATAAAAATTTTCTGACATAACCTTTAATATGAAGAGTTCAATGAGAAATTCAACAGGGGGATTAGTCTTACAAAGCATGGGATTGTAGACTTCCCGGCTATATACCCTTGCTTGGGATGACAGCAAGTAGACTTATATGTCATATTTGTGTTGTCCAATGTCTATAATGGTATATTTAGATTTTTGCATTGCATTATACAGTCAATGCAATATTCTTTAGGGTTAGAACTATTCAGTCACTGATGGGTCGGAATTTAAATCATCCATTGTTCTGTATGTACAATAAACATTTATATTGAGGACTTTAAAAAAAAAATGTGCAAAGTGAATGCGGTGAATATGACTACAATATGACTTCTTATATTTGGAACAAAACATTCTGAATATTTGCTCCATATCAATATAACTGAGAGCAAAGAGGTCTGTTTTCCTTCAACTCAAGACTATTGATTCTGTAGATCATACATCATGAAATTCTCATCAGTGTATCACTCAAGAAATCTGTCACATGTGCAGAAGCTAACACTCCCACGCTGATTTTAGCAGAATAAACAGCCACCAACAGTGCAAATTTAGCATAAAGAAGAAGCTGTGCCTCATTGGATGTAGCCCAACCTTGAAATCACTTCTTTTTACTCGTAGTGAAACAACTGTGCCCTGACATCAAAATGGATCATTATGTCTTTTATAACCTGCAATTCAGCTTCATAAATATTTTGCTTTAGGGGATAAGCCAAGAGTTGGAGGATAATCTGCCTGTGAGTCAATGGAGTATTGTGTTTGAGTTTTCTCTAACAGAGAGTCATCACACTTGAGAAATCTCCTTTCCCAGCACCATAATGGACACAAGAAGAGTATGAAAAATCCCTATTATCCCACACCCTGTTATCTTGAAAATAAATGGTTCTTCACCTCTATATAAATAAGAGAGAAAGATCACAATGTGAGAAGGGTAGATTGAAATCTCTCACTTAATTGATTGGTAGGAAATGGATAAAAGTTTACATCTAGATTCCAGGTTCACTCTGGGGGTAAAAGCAATTATACGTTGAGTAAAGGAATCAATTTTTATGCTCTGCAAAGGTGTCAAATTAAGGGCAAAGAGCTGTTTCCAAATATCAAGAATAATTCAAGTCGCTTTCATTCAATGACGCAGTCTTTGTTATAGGTACAGCTTTAAACTGTGAGGATATTGAACCAAGAAAGAAATATACACAGAGTTAGCTTCATAATATGAACAGGAAATCTACCTACATGCTCAGGCATGGAGCCTGATTGTAATATCCTCCTGAAATAGATTCAGCTATTATCAATGGAAGTGTCATTTTCATTGGATAGCACCCACGGATGGCTATGCACCCTAAAGCCAGAATCCAATTAATTGGATTGTACTTTAGTCTGAAATTAACTGAGGATCACAAGCAAGACCTCGAAAAAAAATAAAAAATCTATTCTCTGCATAGTTTGAATGCTGGGTATAATCCTATATTTAGTGAGGCTTTACTTAAAAAAGTCAATAAAAAATAAATCTTTATTTATACATGTGTCCCAATACCGTGTTATCCCAGCGAGACACATGCCTAATTACAAGTGTAACTGACCACCAAGCCGCATTTTGATCAGTTTTCTCAAACCACTTGCTCAGGTGGTCCTGCATGCATGTTATCTTTTGTTGTGTTAATATAGATGAGTTCTTATGCGTCTCTGACAGGGACGTAATGGGAAATATGTCATCAGTCCTGGACGTGGTGGTTGTTTTGGTGTAAGCGTCTTACAGCTGGCAACACACCGGCCAAAGCCACTGCTTTTCAAACGTGCTTCCATTGTCGCCCTGTTCTGTGCTCTTCAGCAGGTTGCACATTATTTTTCCTGTCTGTCTCAACAGCTGGAATAGTCCATAGATGTATATTAGCCCTTGAAAGACCTTCAAGTTGTTAACGGGCCCATGCTAGCTAGATAAACAAATTTGGCACTTGATTGATGTGACTAATAACTAAGTGTGATGCCCTTTGACCTTGTAGCAGAATTGATCTAGATAGAAACAATATCTGAACATGAGTGATCAGCTCGCCACATTTTGAGACCCATGACAGACACAGGTGCAAACGGTGATGTGTCTCTCTGTTCACTTGTTATCAGATCGCCCAAAACTGAGTTTACCCCAGCTGGAATTGGGCGAGAGACGGGGTACACACTGGGCAAGACGCCAGTTCATCACAAGATAGAACACATAAAGATCAAGAAACATTCCCAGCTATCGGCAATCTAGAGTCACCTACACTGCATTTTTTTGGATGATGGGAGGAAGCCAGAGTACCTGGAGAGAAACTATGCAAACAAGGAAAAGAACATGCTCCAACTCCACACAGGAAGGCCCTAAGGAGGTCAGAGGTTTATTTGGACCCAGAGCGTTCTTGCTGGAGACTACTCCTCCCCTCCCAACTATCACTAATGGTACTTAAGTTTAGGCAAAAAGAAAAACTTCATGGAGAAGTTGATGGAAAGTTTGCGCTGGATGTAAGCTCTGGCCACCTGGCTGATAGTCGTGTGTGACTTGACTCGACCTTCACATCATCTCTGGACTTTGTTACACATTAGCTGTAGCTCTGATTGTTTTACCCTGACATGGTTATTCTTCCACTGGAGGGAATCTAAAGGAAAAGGGACGACCTCGCTCAGCGTTTAGCAAATACTATATGGTTCCTTCTCAACCTTGGGCACCCACTGCTATTAATGTGCTTCTGATAGTATGGGAAATATATTACCAACAACTTGGATATTATGGAATTATCATTACCGCCCCTGGTATTGGGCATGTAAACACAATGACTCAAAAACTACAACATTGATAATTTTAAAGTTTTATACTCACCTAGACCTAAGTTTGAGGAGGAACTGGGTTGATATTAGAAAAGGTTGGTTGCAAATGTCTGACACTAGGGGGAGCATCAGCTTAATCAGATCAACTACCTAACAGTTGGTCTGATTTAGTGCGAATTTGGTGCATATGAATCAACCTGAGGAGATCTATCTTATATGTATCATATAAAATATATTTACGCACGATCTTCCTGAAAAGTCTAAGGGAAAAAGACTTTCCAACAGCGTAATTATCACAAATAATCTAGTCCATTCCTACGATTATCTTCACTTCATTGCCAACAGTTTTCCTTCAAATACATATTTTCCATGAATTGTGATGCAGCTCATTTGATTAATATGTTTATTATATCAGTTTGAAAAAAATACAGATGTGATCATTAAGGGCGTACTGAAATGAAATTGCCTTTTTGTCTGCTGCATCATATATAGTTGCAGTCACAGTCCCAACAGTATTTTATTTGAGAAAAAAAAAAGAAACTAAATCCGAGAAAATAAGACTATATTGTTTTTAGTAGTATCCCACAGTTACTTTTTTTTTTTTTTACCATTTTTCTAGGCGTGTCTTCGTGGATGGAGATCTTATTTAGATACAACAATCAAATATTGCACTGAGCAACAATACATGCGTTTGATTAAAAGGCAGAGGCACAGAGAAGTCAGCTAGACAACACTTTCAGCAGCTTACAGCTTTCCTCCAAAAGTCTCCTTATCTCACAGAAATGGGTTCACATGCTTTGCAATGTACCTCTACTTGTTCAGTGAGTGACTAGCTGATATTCACCATTAAAAGGGGCACTACTTAGTCAGCAACTTGTAGGCTATAAAGTCAATTAGCTAATCTGCTGCAGCACAATCAATAGAATGTAAGTGTACCTGCGATTGTCACTTCAGTCCATTAGCTGCTGGTGTGGTCTTTAAGACTCTAATGCCGCCTGAAAGATACATTGTGTCCATGACAAGTTAAGTTTTCTCCATCAATCTCTCTCTAAAGTCTTACACTACCCGCCTGTCAGCTGCTGACAATCAAACACTGAGACTCTCACAGTAGCTGGCTGAGACCAAAGGATGATATCTGATTTTTAGTAATCTTTCAATGGAAATTGTCAACAATACCTTTTTTGTCTATAAAACGGTATGATTAAATGTCATTTCAGTTGGATTTTAAATAGAGACAGTATTGGGTGAGGCCTTTTTGTTTAAATGTATGGAAGCAGACAGGGCAATTAAGAAATTAAGAAAAGATCTTACCAATTTGAGAACACATGCAAATTTGCAGATTGTGTTTGAGATAAAATGTAAGTACTTTTGTTTTGTTTTTTGACATTTTCATTGCATGATTCATTTTTCTCCAATAACCCAGCCACAAACGAATCACATGCCAGTTTGCTTCTAATGCAGGTCCCAAGATAAATGACGGGGTTTGTGCAGAACACAAAACTTATTTCCAAACCAGATCAATTAGGGCCAGGGTCAACGAATTACGTCACTGGTACTATTTGCAAGCAGGGTACCGGCTGAAACTATGGATGGAAACATATGTTCCGCTCCAGCGACCCCGAAAGGGAACAGCCAAAACACGAAGAAGAAGAACGTAAGTCACACACCTTGGCCAAAACATGTGCATCCAGTTGTGTGGAAACACTTTGTTGTGTTGTGACTTTTTTTCTATTGTTGCTATTGTAATTATCATCCTGGGATCCCAGGGGGTGAGATTGAGAGTGATGCTGTTGATAAAGATGTTTGCTGTGCCAAACATGTCCTGCTGCCTCCGTGAACTGGACCCAGATAATAGGAAGAAAGTTAATGTGTGGGTGGACTCGTTTTCTTTAATGCTGCTTTTATTGTTTATTCTTTGCATTTCATGAAAAAACAGATAGAAATTAATATAGTCCAACGCAGTTGTGCGAAATGGGCCTGATGTGGCACAATGAGAAGTAATGGCAGGAGAAAGAATCCTGACACCGCACCCTTAGTGGCACAGAAAATCATATGCAAGCACAAAAAGATCAACTCCCATGAAAAAGGCTGTAGTGTGAAGCCCACTTTGATTTCTCTTTAGAATCATAAAACTATAATCATAGAAAAAGATGGATTCTTAGCACTTTGAAGTCAGAGCACTGTGAAGACCTTATGGTGTGGTTCAGACTTTCCCCTCTTCCCTCGGAGCACCCTTGATGCCCATTACATCTAATTATACTGTTAGATTCCTCGCAGCCATGAGGGCATTCTTAAGATCCCAACTGCAACTTTCTATTCAGTGTCTGGAAGAACCCCTTCATCGGTTTTGAAATATCCTCTTTGCGAGTGTCTCCTATGACTTTATTTAATTTTTCTAAAACTACTTTATCCTCCGTTCATTATACTTTTCATCCTTGATGTGCATATTGTATGATTGCCCAAGACTCTACATATAAAAATAGGAATAAGCTTTATCAGATAAACTCTCAGTGTATGGAATATCAGCGAGACACAGAAATAGCAACTCATAGACCATCTACAAAACTGGAGCAATCTGCTAAGGGTAATTTTCGTTAAAAAGTAGTCCAGGGATAAGAGGGGTTAAGCGTTTTTCGGTAATTCCTATGATGCATTGTGTCTATGCAAGTATTTAATTGCTTCATATTTTTTTGGCGAGTATTTAAATGAAATTCATGAAACTAATATATTCTCTTCAGATATACTATTTTTGGTCACTTGATAGTTGGATGTGTTTTTTATTCTGATACAGGCTAATCTTGTTTCTCTTTGGAAACGGGCGGCAGATAAGAGATCCAGATCAAAACTGGGACACAATTGAATATCTTCAATTTGATGTCATATTTATATTCAAAAAAAGCTGGGGATATTATGGAATCGTTGAAGCCATCCCCATCCGCAGATCCTTTGTTTTAAGCCGATAACTCATACATTTTTCATGGATAATTTTTCTTTTGATATGTCTCACATAGACCATAGTGTGAGGATGAACTGGATAAAAGGATGTCAAGTCAAACTAACCCTTTCTACCCTTCATTACCAGTCGTATGAGAGATGGTTGATAGCTGGTTCTCAGCTGATAAGGAAATAATATACAGCACTGTAGTGTATGAACAGCTGTTTTGTATTTGTGTTTGGTTCTGGCCACAAGGTATCATTTCCGGGTGTGCAGTGTGCATAACTACTGTTTACTACAAAGCTCAGAAACATACTGTTGCTATAGTTTATGATGTGCAAAGTAACACCAATGCCCTCAAGCCAGGTAAAAATGAAAATGAAAATTGTAGAGATATGAAAAAATAAGATCAGAAATCAGAAGATAATGCTTCTGACACTCCAATATTTATTGAGAGCACCTGCTTTTAAATCAATTAACAATGTCTAAAATAAAAAGCTGCTCAAAAACCTCCCAGTCAATATGTTAATTTGTTTACAAAATAAATATCTGAATGTGTAGTGTTAACAAATGTTTTTGGATGTAATCAATATATGGGACAATTATGAATAATTACATTTAACCTAACCTAAAGTCTAAAAATAAACACTATTGTAGCCTTTTGGACAAATTATGAAATCAGCTGAAATACAAGACAGAGACAAGGACAACATTATCATACATAAACTCATGCATTTTGAACTTAGTCTGTTTCCATGACATTTCTATCCTTTACTTCATCCTTGAATGAACAATGGGTACTGTGACTCTTCTCTCAAGATTTCTTTGTTGGATCTGTTTTCTATGTGAGCTAATTGTCATTCCAGCCAGTGATCATCTCCCAGACCGCCGCTGACTCCCTGCAAACAATCCAACTGTTAATGAGCTCTGATGGACAGATGGACAGATGGACCGTCACCGTCGGGCAGCTACCGTATCCTCTCTGCCTCAGCGGAGTCGGAGCGAAGGTGCAGCTTGACACTGATGCGCTCCCTTTATGATTTACTCAAATCTACATCGACTCCATCACATCACTCTCATGGTCGAGTAGTTTTCTTTCACAAGTTTGAAAGAAAAACTTAACAATGGATCTTCCAGCTCCCAGCACGGTAACCAGCATTCAATAAGAAGTTAAGAAGCCTCTTGAATCAAAAGTGAAAGATATTCAACCTTGGAAAAGAATTCCAGTCGCTTCTGATTCGACCTTTGAGGATTGCCATTACCTGGATGAATGAGAATCTACGGACACGACAAAGAGAGAGAGGAGAGAGAGAAATGTGTACCACTATTCACACATTTGAAGACACAAATACACACAGATATACACGTTTATATACAGTATATATATATTAATTTTATTTTTTTATATCTTATTTATATGTATGTGTATATGTATGTATACATGTACATATATATGTATATACACATATATATGTTGTAATGTTTATACATAATGTTCATCCAAACATGTCTATAAGACGTCCTATTATAAAGTACGTCTTAATTTTTAGTCATATTATATAATACGTCTTAATTTTTTTCACCTTTAGAATATCTGTATGCTGGAGAGTTAGTCGTTGCAGCCAACGACTACATTTCCCCTTGTGGGGATTAATAAAGTTTCTATCTATCTATCTATCTATCTACAAATACGTCGTTATTTGTTTTAAAGCGCATCTATCATTTTATAAAGTTGCTACATAGAAAATATTTGAAGCCCACATAGGCACAGCTGACTTTGACTTTTCAGTTCAATCCAGAATAAAACACAGAATAAACCGAATTGTATTTTTTATCAAATATTATCAAAAATCAACTACAAAAAAAATAAATATTTGAAGTAGTTTGATGATTTATTTTCTACAAGGAAGATGGAGAGAAGGAAGTCGAGATGAATGACAAAGCCTACAAGCCAGTCAGTCCAGTACAAGTACACCACATAGATGATGATGAAATGATGTAGGAATGTCTGGAAAATGTACTTCCTTTGTAAAATTGCAATTTGAAACCAAAAATATTTGGATAAAATTTATACAATAAACCCAAAACTTATAAATTCAAAATCAGAATTAGCTTTTTCGGCCATGTTTGTGTGCGAGGGATTTCACATTTGTTTTTCCTTTTTTTTTAACATGAGCAACTTATGCAACACTAGACATAAGTACAAAAACATGTATTTCTAGTCTATGAACAAAGGGAAGTTTTGACATATTCGCTGCAGATGGTGCAAAGATTGAAACTAGTGCAAAGAAAACAGATATTGATGCATGTGTATGTAGAGTATATACATTGTGCAGATGGCAGGTGACAGTGCATTTGATATGTGCATAATAATAAGTGCATTTAAATTGCAGTAAATAGACTATAGTAGAGATAGAGGTTTTGGTGTCCGGTGTTAGATGACTCTCTATGACTCTTTGAATTTCTCATTAGATGGATGGCCTGTAGCAAAAAAACGTTTTTGGTTGTTTTGTTTTGGACCTTAATGACAGAGTTGCCCAGGGATCTGTGCTTGGGCCATTATTATCCAATATTATTCACATTATGTATGTTCCCTAACATTATCAGGAAACACTTCATAAACTTCCACGCAGATGGCACACAATTATACTTATCAATGAATCCAGGAGAATGTAATCACTCATCTAAGCTTGAGAAGTGTCTAAAGGACATTAAAACCTGGATGACCTGCATTTTCTATTACAAAACTTAGATAAAGTTAAGTTTTCAAGCTGAGACCAAAACACCTTGGAAATACATTATCTACGCTGGATGGCATTACCTTGGCACTACTGTGAGGAAACTGGGAGTTGTCTCTGATCAGGATATGTCCTCTAACTCCCAGATTTTGGATAGTGTATATATCAATTTTTTGGATACTTACTTGTTTCGATATAATGGATACAAGTAAAATTGAATATAAACACAATGCTATTAAGATATCTTCCTGAAGAATCTCGGCTGCTGCTTTGGTTTTTTCCGACTCTTTCATTGTAAAATCCTAAAATATAAATAACAATCATTCAGTGTATTTAGACAGCAATAGTCAATTCTGACATGATGCATTAAAGATGAAAGCTCGTATTCAAATGTTAGATTTTACAACACTTCACAGTTTTTATTTTTAAGTGACTGATGTAAAGAAATTAAGCTATTTCGGCAGACTGGCTCTTCGCCGTGGCACCAATTTCTAAAGACAGATGGCACAAACTGCGTGTGTCACGGCAGCACGCTCCGACAATTCTTCTCCTTGTACACTAGACCCTCTTGGGATTTACACAGTCCGAGTTTATCTTTAATGAGAACTGTAATCATCGTATGCACTGGACCAGACAATACGGCTAACGAAGACTAAAAAATATGAGGAAAGCGTCGGTCCACTGAGGGTTTGTGTTGCGATCTTAATCACAGAACCTGACAACATGTCCCCGGCTTGTCATTCCCCAGCTTTGAACTTGATCTCATTTTGCATTATTGGTAGAGTGAAGTAAGAGCAATTATTATACAGGCACAAGCTGCTCCATCCTATCTTAACCAATGCAGCCTGATAAATGTTTATAACACTGACTGTTAGTTTCCCCACTAACTACCTTGAATATCGAACAGAAGAACAAAAAACATATACACAGCACTCATTTTTGTGAATGCACCTAAAAGCAACGATCCCATCATAGCTCAACCAACATAATATGACTTGACCATGAAACCGAACCTTAGCATTTGAAATTATATTAACCCTTTAATATCCTTCTCAGCTGTTTTGTTGAACACATTTTGAGTCACTATTTCTTTTTGAAAAAATTTGACTGAACCTATTTATAATATGACCCAGTTGTAGCATGTATGTGCTAAAGAGTAAGGGGCCAAGGATGGAGCCGTGTGGAAACCCGCAGGTGGCCACTGAGGAGGAGGTATTAACAATGGCTATTGAGAAAGTACTGTTTGATAAGTAGTTGAACATGCTTTCTCAAAAGGTTGAGGTTATCTGATTAAAACTATTTTTTTTATGAAATGCAAAATTTTGTCATAAAATAACTCAAGATTCCTGATATTTTTTAGTGTTGAAAAACATGCTTCAGCAAACTATTTGAAATGTAGTATTTTTTCTGAAAAACTACATTTCTCTTACGGCAGTCTTCTACAGGAATTACTTAGGCTCCAAAAATTGATAACTTCTTCTCTGGCTCAAGCCTCACCCTTCCACGCAGTTTCATGGTAATCCATCAAGTCATTTAAACATAGCCGACAAAAATGATCCAAAAAGCCCTGACACCCCCCCTTTATCCAGCTCAGCTTCAAAATGGAATGTGTATTTCTTTGTCATACAACCAGCCAGCCTATCTGGTTTCATGTCGTTCTTAGTTTCCATCAAATAGGTTTTGTATAATCTTGCTAAGCATGAGACGAACAGACAAATTCAAGCAAAAACCTATCATCCTTTGAGGAGGGAATAAAACTGCCCCCCAAAAATGCACTGTTCTCTGTGCTGCTTACCCAATACACTTAACAATTTGTCCAAACCATCACGTAACCGATAGTAGATCCTGCATTTTAACACATTTTTAAGAGAATAATGGTAACAATAAAACTACCTTTATAAAGGATTTAGAAAAGTTTATAATTAGGCTATAAATGAGGATGAAAACACTTTATTTAATTTAGTTTATAACGTTTATAAACCGCATATAACACAGCTCCCAATTTATCAATGTGAGTCACTATTTGGCAATATAAAGTTAGCAGTACAGAATAACTGGCAAGCACTTGGTCTCCATACCTCTTTATAAATAATGAGTTATAGCAGCCTATTAATGACTTGTAAAGAGTTCGTACAGGCCATTTATAAACAATAAGTAGAGTCTTATTGAAAAGTGGTACCGGAACAACTGACTCCTCAATTGGTAGAAATCTCGAGACACAATATCTCTTACAAAAAGTAATATAAAAATAACATTTTTCTATGACCCCACATGCTTTAGAGACTATAGCTAACATCGAGCTAGGGTGGGGTACAACTCTGGCCAGGTCATCAGTTACTCACAGGTCCAATAAATACACACAAACAACGAGTCAATGTAATGTCTATGGAAAATTTTAAGGGACCAATATTGCCTATTTTTGGACTGGGGGAAGAAGCGGAATCAGGAAAACATGCATACCGTCAAATCTTTGGTCATGGTCCATTCATATCAGGACACACATATACTGAGGATCAATTGCAAAATGTTGCAATAATATTATGATCGACAACTGCTGCTCCCACTTTTTAAACTAGTAATTGTAATGTATTATTATTATTATTATTATTATTAAAAGCTTCATAAATAAGCGGATATGTGGTCAGATGAATATGTTGAAAAGTAGTCGATGAACTTTGTAGGAGCAGAGGAACTGAAAATGCTTTCCATTATTTCATCACAGGTATATATCAAACATTGTTTTTCATTTCTCTCACAGTTGAAATCTCAAATTGTCATTCTAAAGGATATGTGAAAACTGGAAATGTCTGATTTAAAAGAAATTAAGTTTTATACAGCATATTTATATTATCGTGTAATACCCTAATATAGATTAATATTCATATTTAGATTTGAATTTTTTTTTTTTATTCTGTTATATTGATCTGTGTGAACTTTGCTGCTGTAATACTGCAATTTCCCCGTTGTAGGATTAATAAAGGTTTATCTTATCTCATCTTATCTTAAGTAAGATTTTCTGACTCCAAGATTCAACTGACCTCTGTAATTCTCCCGCTGTAGTCCTTGGAGAGCCATTTGTCAGTCAAACAATCCTCTTCACAGTGTGTGGGGTCAGTTTGCAGACATTTTCTCTACCAGGATGATTTTTAACATCTCCAGCTTCTTTAAACTTGTTGTTGAACTGACTGCTGAAACTGACATTTTAAACAGTTGAGAGATTTTCTTGTATCGTATTGCCAGATATTTTTTTTTAGCTCTACAACTTTTCTGTGCACATCATTCCTGAGTTCTCTGGTCTTTGCCATTGTGAAGAACGTCAAAGGGAATTAGGTCTGTGTCACCTCATATTTATACCCTAGTTAAATAGGAAGTAATTGTTCACCACCTCAGAGTTCCTACTCAAACAGGTGGACCTAAAGATATAAAATAGGACTGGTAAATTTACATCAGTTGCCTTTTAATCACAGGATTTCCAATAATTCTTCCACGTATGTTCAAACATTTATATTACGTTAAGAATGTAATAATTATTTTAATTGTCTTGCTTGAGAAAAAGGTTAGGATTTTGTTAAAGATCATGGGTATGGACATGAAATACGTTTTTTCGGCTTTCATTTCAATCATTTTTTAAAGGGTGATGGCACTGTCTCTTTTTTTGTCATAGCAGACAATAAAAGAGCTATCGACTGACGGGGTAGCTCTAACAAACAAACAAATACAGTAGAACTTCCAACTGGACAGTGACTCGCTGCAGGTTTCCAGAGATTGAGACAGAAGGAGCAATAACTGAGATCCATAATCGGACCTTTCCCATCCTCGTCAGAGTTTGCCCACTATATTAAACAAGAAACTATGACAGAGATAGCTGCGGGAGGTCTGCAAGGAGGGTTCCTCAAAATAATAAAATTGTGAGGAAAACATACCCATACACGTTTAAAACCAATTAACCCAATGTAGTCTAGGATCACACCAGTGTTATCCCTGCTCATACATGTGTTTGGGATTAATTGGCTATTACATTATGTTAAGTCAGATAAATAATTGCAAGTTCATATCATCAAAGATTATGTACGGAAAAAAGATACCAAACACTTCCATGTTGAGTATTATTTGAAGTGGATTATAAAGGCTTAGCGATAGGGTTATTATTTTGAAAGCTGAAAAAAAACAACATTAAAATTGTGTGTACCGTATGTCTATTCTCACATCAAACTGTTAAATACAAGAAATACAACATCATCATGATCTGCTTTTATTTCACAATGCGCTGTCTTTCTTCCACTCCATTCAGCTCCGTTGTCTGGTTTTTTGTTTGACAAAAGAGAGAAAGTGGGACCGATTTTTACAAGCATCATTACCTCCTCAAATTAAACACCAGCTTTCATTGTGGGTTTCCTTTATGCTCCAAATGTGGCCTTCACCATTTCAGTGTACAGTTATTGTTTTTTCTCTCTATTTACGAGAATGAAATTCTGCCCAGCGACGGATTAAAGCCGGGTTATAAATAACAGTGCGTTACCTTTCCTTCTGTCTTTTTTGGCAGAATAATGTTTACTGTCTGATAAACAAGCTGCAGGTTGGGTTCCCTCATTGCAGACCTCCGCAGCTTTCTCTGTCTCAGTTTCTTGTTTAATTAGTTGGAAAAATCAATGTGAGGCATGGAGCTCATGAAATAGAGCTTTCTCTCTCCCTTAGAAAAGGTTTGTCTGAATGACTAAGTTTACCCATGATAGCCAAACCCACCAGCTCACAGAAGAGACTCTCAGAGAAGTATGCCATGTAATATAGTACGTAGTGTAATAATAGAAGTGTGTGTGGTGGATGGTGTCCTGGGGGTCTCCAGCCTGACCTGGATCAGGGTATCATGGAGCTCATGAGTTGTCTGTAGTGATCTTAACTGCGTCAGATGACCAGACCTTAATCCAGCTTCTCAGTTGATTTAAGGTCTGGTGAACTTGTCAACGGCACCACACCTTCGTCATCCAGGAACTACATATACACTCTGATCACAAGAAGCCGGACATTGTCCTGCACCAGGAGGAACCGAGGGTCCACTGCCCCAGCAAAAGGTCTGAGAATGGGTCTGAGGATTTCATCCTGTTACGTAATAGCAGTCAGGGTACCGTTGCCTCCCTAGATCATTGACTCTCTGCCAAACCGGACCTGCTGGAAGATGTTTCAGGCAGCCTAAAGTTCACTATGGCGTCTCCAGATTCTTTTCACATGAGCTGAGTGTGAACCTGCTCTCATCTGTGAACAGACTGGGGTTCCACTCACATTATACTCTATATCATTTATTGCTAGATATTGCTTCAAATGAAAGTGATTTGAACCATGCCTGCATACCCAACAAGCCTAATGTAAAGTTTGGACCTTCTGAAGTGAAGTTTTAACCCTTAAAGTCTTTTATGTCTTTTTTTTTTTAATTCCACATTTTTTAGGGGTTTCCATTCTCTATTGTTCTTCTAAAGTTATTTTAGCCGTTAAGCTCAAATGATAGTAGCTATATCTAAATTAATAACTGTTGACTGCAGTTGGTGTTGGACTACACTCTAAATAATGTACCCGGTTGAGGGGAAGCAACAGATATTGGTTCAAAGTACAAGGGGCTTTACATTGTTATCTGCTTGAGTGGTTTCAAAAATGTAATAAGTGTATGAGGAATTGGGGTTGCTATCTGTCTCTAGCTTTGTGCTGGTTGTCAAGCTTCTCTCCATTGTGAAGCTTTCTTCTGGCAGCTCAGCTCACTGGACCTTGACAGTATTTTGTTAGACGGGAGGTCCTTAGAGTTCTCAAGGAGTTGAAGTCGTTCTTCTTCCACAGATGCACTCAATGCTGTAGCTCTGCTCTACCCTGCATAAGACATATGCTGAAGTAGCTGATAATGAGATGAGATAATATGATTGTCAGCGCAGTTTGATGATGAGAACTTAAGAACTTTGAACTCAGTCTTTCTATCGACATTTTGTTAGAAATCATTGTTAAAGCAACATTGACAAAAAGAAAATAGTGCAATGTGTCTTTTATTGAAAAAGCTTCAAACCACAGTTTATGAGAGTCTCTACTGTTAGAACCAAAATACTTAGCCCCATTCTTATTGAGGCAGTCCCAGTGCCTAACCTAGACCCAGTTCTTTGCTTTTAAATTGCAGAAGAAATGGCCCAGGCTCCTAAAAATGGTTGTTTTGAAGGACCAAACTCCAAATGGACTAGAAACAAGAACCAGTGATGTAGTGGAGCTGAAGGCGAGGTTATCACAGAAAACCAAACCTTTTTGTCCCCCATGTTTAAAAAGCCTTTGCGATACAGCGACGCATCCACCTGAAGAATAAAAACCTGTAACTTTATAATGAAGAGTTTCATCGTGGATGTGAAGTAAAGAACTGGTGGTCGTGGACGTGAAAAACAAGTGTCTCATTTATAAACCTGTAACTTTATAATGAAGAGTTTCATCGTGGATGTGAAGTAAAGAACTGGTGGTCGTGGACGTGAAAAACAAGTGTTTCATTTTGTTACAAAGTCAGCGTTGAAGCAAATGCAGCGTGACATGTCTGGAGTGGAGTACGAAGGGATGTGGGAAAGACCAGCATCCAGGGGAACCTGAATTCAACAAAATTATGAGACGATGGTGGATGATTGACTTCTCCAAAGATCAGCTTAAGCTAGTAGATTTTATTTTCCATTTGTTTAATTTTTTTACTCAATAGCTTAGTTAATGTTAGCATACCAGCAGTTGACCAGTGTCTCGATTTATGCTACTCTGTTTACGTAGACTTTTAATAAGCCCTGTAGTGTCTGGTAAAGTAGACTGTTGATAAACTTTCTGGTGTCCGTTAAAGTGGGCCTTTAATAAACCCTCTAGTGTCTGCTCAAGTGGGTCGTTAATAAACACTCTAGTGTCTGTTAAAGTAGACTATTAATAAAGCATATCATAACGCCGAAACAGGCGGCTGTATTTTTACATGAAAACAGTGAATTCGTCTCCATATTCCTCACAGATGCTCTGGAAAACACAGTAAGTCAGTTTCATCCCATCAACTGTCAAGAGACATTGTCTCATCCTCCTTCCTAGGGAGGTATGACTGATTGTAAATTAAATGTGGAGTTACGGTAAAAAACAGTGTTCTCAATAAAAGAGCTAGCACTAAGAAAGTAAGATTTGATCTGTGCGAGTAAAATATAAAAATGTATGAGGCATATCTCCTCCAGCCGATTTAAATACACAGATTTGGAGTAAATCAGACCAATGGTTGGGAAGTCATTTCCGAAAAACAGTGTTGCTCGTAAAAAGCTTCCCCTTCTGTCACAGTGTAAAAAATGCAGCAGACTTCCCGAAAAAGTAAAGCGATTTTTACTCGTCCTCTCCCAGCAGACAAGATCTTCCTCGCATTCAGGTCTATTCGGGTACAAAGTTTGAAAATTATCCATTAAATATTTTTGAGGTGTCGCACTAACAAGAAGGATCATGGACGCAACAACAGATGCAGTGGTGACAAGATAGTTCCATAATATCCCCGACGTTGAAATGAACTAAAGGCCTGGAATCAAGGGCATTAAAAATACTAATGACATTCTGCAGCTACTTTTTCCATTCTTCAGCCACTGGGGACTGACTTTAGCATGACTGATCGTTATAATGAAATTAAAACAAAGTCATTAGTATAAAACCGATGTTGGGGGATATAATGATTGGCAATCACTGGAATTGTAATGTAAAATAGAAAATAGTAACATCCCTGAAGTGAAAAAAGGATAGATAGTGAGAACTTAAACTAGTGTGGACATCGTGCTGATCTCAGCAAAAAAAATTATTCTACAGACATTGGTTATGCCTGTCAGGTTTTCCCCACCTCATTATTGAATATTGGGCAGATTTTGTTCAAAAAAAGACAATGAAAATAACATTGTAATATTGAGTCTTAAAGTTTAGGAAAGTAGAAAGCACATTTTTGACTATGAACTTGATTCCACATTGACGTCACATTGAAGACATATCTAAGTAATAAAGATACACTAGAATAAATGTGCAGCTTTCAGTGTGTAATTCTTGATTGAATGAAAAATGTTCATACCAGTACAGTACAACCACAGTTCACAAAAACTGGGCTTGGTGCTGCATGCGGTTCTATACGTTGCAGGTAATGAATAAAATGTATGCCTCAGAAGCCAAAACAGCAATGCAGGCAGAAAGAACAAAAACTGATTGAAGAAAATGCCTTTGACAACTAGGCCTATACAAAATTGTCCCCAACACCAAGGGTATATACCAAAATAGGCACCAATAAATAAATGTTGAACTTATGCAAAAACAGTGTGTTTTGTAAAAGAAAAAAAAAGAAGAGAAAAAGCTCCCCCTAGTGAGTAGAAAATGGACCATTAGTATAAAATGTAATATATTCAAGCTCCTTGCGTGGATTCATATGTAACAAATATGGACTTAATCGAGAAAAAAAAGGAAGAAAGTTAACCCTGAAAAACAGTGTTTCTCTTTTTTCTTCTTTTTTTTTTTCAAAAAGGGTCTCCTAATGAGTATATTATAAACTATTAGTAATAAATATTTGTTCAAAAAAAACTATTCAATTCAAAACTATGAATTATTGGAGTAAAATGTGATATATACAAGATGGGGCAACTCGAGTCGATTCATGTGCATTAAATCTGACCGACGGTTGACAAATTATTGCCCTAAAATTTTAGAGATAATGACTATCCAAGTCTTGGATATATCCAACTGACCTTTCCCAAAGTCAATCCAGTTCGTCATCACACTAAGGTCAATGTGGGTATAAAATCGGAGATCCTGTGAGTTGACCACTGAATCCGAGTCTGAGCTCTGACCTCCGGCTATTAGAAATAACTGATATTGAGGTACAGTAAAGAATAGAATCATATTCACGTAGGTGCTGTAGGCGCACAACGTTGAATCGATTTTACTGGTCCGATAATGTAATGATGACAGCTACAGTAACGGGACAAATGGAGCTTTTAGATAAACGGTTGCATATACCTTTTAGTCAAAGCATTAAAAACGCAAATTATAAAGGTTGATGTATAAAACCGCAGTACAAATTCATCCTGTTGTTTGAGGTACATGCTGTTTGAAATAAATACATCTGAGGCTGCGACTAAATGAGGCAGCGGGGAATGAAGCTTGCCAAGAACACTGCTGCCTCCACAGCTGTTCAGATGGAAAAGAGTGGAGACAGCTTATTATGATTCTGGGACTCTAACTCTGATTGCACTTTGGTGGCATCCTAATTGTCATCCTCTACAAAGATTAAGTAGTTTTCGGCAGCAGCGAGCATAATGAAAGAGTTATGCTGGCCAAGATGGCTGCAACTATTGAAACTATTGTCAAACTGAAGGATGGGTGGTAGTCTTGGTTGTGTCAGCGTATGTACGTGTTTCGTCACTGTAAATGTTTTGCTAGTTTCCTGTCAGGTTCCTGTCACCTTTAGTCTGATACTGGAAGGACAGGTTGACCCAGAAGGGCTTCAGATTGATCAGGGCACATATTCCGGAGGGTCCTGCTGTGTCCGCAGTTGGCCTGCAAGCCTCTTTATCACCTTCCCTTAAAGCCAGGAATCACTCTGCTGTGATGAATGAGGAAGAGGCAGGGGGGTTACAGAAACAGGAGTGACAAAGACCTGTGTCACAGCAGCACACAGCTGGACAGGGCAGGAGAAATGGGAGTCAGTTGTGCTGGCCTAGTGAGGGGAAGGGTCTTATAAATGGCTCCTGCTTTGGGCCAAATACTCAATTAGCTGATCTGACAAAGTGCTCCGTCTCCTCGGTGCCTTTGTTTTCTCTGGCTCGGTACAATGTTTGTCCTCAACTTATAGGAGGAGGAGAAGGAGGAGGAGGAGGAGGAAGAAGGGATGGTGGAGTGATCAGGGCTCAAGGTCATAGACCTTGTTTTTTAAGCTCATCCCTTATCATCAATCGTGATCATAAATTAACTATAATGAGATTACAATAAGAGGAATGGAGCCTTTTTTAACAACCTGGGCATAATTATCAGAGTTTTGGCAAAGTCTATACATGACTTACAAACAAGATTACCGGGATATGACTCTGCAGTGATCCCTGCTTCTTAAATTTTCCACTGTTTTCAGTTATTCCCTAGAGTGCAATACAGTTGTTTCATATAAATGTATGAAACAACTCCCATAGTGGGAGTATCTATACTCCCACTATGGGAGTACACATGGGGTACTATGGGGTACTTCAAGAAGTACAAAATATTAGTTCGAAAAATATCAGTCTTACCTAATTACTATTTTGTCTCCACACAATAATCCTTTAATGTCATCACTAAGAAAAAAATCTATGGAAAATTATTTTAATAATTGTTTGCACATTTTATTATTTTGGGGCATTTATCAATTTAATATCTTAGAAATACAAAATGTACCGTGAAGTCACAAAAATTTAGGTCAAGAATGTTGTTATACAGAAAAAATATCAGAATTATGAAATCTTTTCATGATGACATAACATTTACTACCTTTATTAAAAATTGACAAATCAACTTTTTGGAACTAAAGCATGTTTTTAAGGATTTTTTGAGCCTTGCGTTACAGAATCCTGTACGGTAAATTCTCACATGATCCAATGAGACACAGAGACATCTAGTAGATTATTTTATTATGGGTCCAACACATTTTTCACATTTTTGCAAGAAATGGCGACTCAAATTATACACTACCAACAGATGATTAGGATATTAAAGGGATACATTGTAAAAAAGGTTATACATTTCAAGAAACCATTGTTTTATATTAGGTTTTCATATTCTAATAGATTATTTTTTTATTTTGTTTTAGTACATATTAAGAAAGCTGAGCCAACACAATGCCTTCAGTATATTAATTAAATTTCAACTCCAATGATTTAAAATTCTATTATGAATTCATGAATTTAGGGATGGATTGTTCATGTAAAAATGTATTGATACATCCAAGACTGATGGCACAGTGCTTGATGCATGTCTTTATAAAGGCATGTTTTCTACAAAATATGTTTTGCAATGGTCAGGAAATACCAGGATGATAATATAATTCAAAAGGGGTACATTCCCCAAAAACCACTGTCATGTCTTTGGTGGCGATTTGTTTCCACATCAGTTCTTTAGCACAAGAAGCATTGCTGAGATTAATGATAAAACTAATCGTAAGCAGATTTTGATTTTTAAAGCAATAGGTAAAAATAAAAATGAAATACTTAAACATGCTAAAAATATTTAAATGTGTTTGTATTTCTTGAAATTGTTTACATAATGGAAATAAATATAACAAAATAAAGTTGGGTAGTTAGTAATTTTAACTTCAATTGTTAATTTGAATGCATAATAATAACAGTGTAATAACATAGGCCTGTCATGACAATGGAGGACAGGGTTTATTTAAACAAAAACATCTATACGTAAAAAAAATTCTATTTTATTTCATTTAATCATCTTCATTGGATAATTTATTGATTTGTTTTGCCTATTCTCCATCCATGTGTTTTCCAAACAAATTCAAATAATGATCTCTATTCAAACCCCATTCCACATCTTGTCAGAATCATAAAAGCAGGTCTTTGTTTTGGCTGAATTGGTGGAACACAGCAAACTTGGAGTACGTCATTCTCACTGCATTTCCTACTTAACTACATTTAGTCATCTTTCACATCTTTTGGAAGACAGAAACAGTTCTTCTCTCGGGAGAAGTGATGAAACACAGCACAATTGGAGCTCCTGCTTCTCACAAAAGATAGGATATAACTTTATTGATCCCAAAGGAAATTCTGGATCTATAGAGTTCTATCTTATTTTTTTTATCTTATATTATTCTCATAAGTTATGCCATTTTTTGCTCATGACTATGATCCATACTTTATCATTCCTGGCTCTGGTTTCTAACACTAGCTTGAGATGGGACACCATAACTCCAGCCAGGAGGTTTTCAAACTAGATTTCTGCTGTCTAACTTCAGATAAGTACTGTAGGTAAAGTAAATTCAATAGTTCCTCCAGACTCCAAAATGCATCTCGCTAACAGCCCAAACAGAGCGAGACCTAGAGGACTTATCTGATCCGACACTTCTTACAGCAGGACGACATTATTTGCATTCCCCTTCCAAACCATCAATTTTATGATGTGACAAATCATGGCCGCGGTTTGGTTTCATTTATGCGCAAAATACGTTTCATGTTTAAGACAAGCTAATGGTTTGGATAAGAACAACTGCTCTGTGCGGAAAAAAAACAAAAACACCTTCGTGTATCATAAAAATGAGGGCTCTGTGGTCAGAATGAGGGGACCTTCATCTTCTTTAAATGAAACCCGTAATAACTGTCTGTACTTATAACAAACAGTGGTCTCTCGTCATAAATTCACCTAATCTCCTCCTGTTGCTATGGAACCGTCATCGCCACCATATCCACTGCTGCCACGAATGCTTTGTGTTAACTCAAAAACTATTTCATGGATCATTTTTCAAATGTTATACCAACACAGACTTTGGCGTGCGAAAGGACAGGAGTGATTTTGAGAAAGGTTGGTTGTGTATTTCCAACACTGAGGGGGGCTTTATCTCCAAAAGTATTCAAACCATAAAGTCTCATCCGTTGGTACTATTTAGTCCAGATATGGTGCTTATGTATCGATTTAAGCAGATCTATCCTGTACACAACGTGTTTTACATATTGTAATAGTTCAACTTTTACTCACTGGGGGGAGTTCTTTTACGAAAAACACTGTTTTTCGGACACAACGTCCTAACCGTTGTTCCTATTTAGTTCACATTTGGTCAATCTGAATTGATTTGAGGACATCTATCTTGTATGTATCATATTTTACTCACTACGGGGGGCTTTTTTTTCTTACGAAAAACACTTTTTCAGCAATTACTTCGCATTTAGTTTGAGGACTTCATTCACAGGGATCGTTGTACAATGCAGGAGATAGGGGGCATTTACATTTGTATCTTACTTAATATATATAGTTGTGAAAACATAGACCCGTCCTCCCGAGCATCTGAGGATGAGCTACACAACATGCCCACGAGGAAAAAAGCTCCACCACCAGCTTTTAATCCTTACAACAGTATTTGCAAACAGCCAAACACAGTCATCAATAAGCAATGACACTTTGACTGCATTGGAAAAAAAAACACTGCCAAACCTGTTTATACCTTTAAGCAGCTTTGTCACTGACTCTCAAATAAGACTGCTGGATCATATCATCTCATTTTTTTCAAGGAGGTTTGTAATTCATTCAGAGGAAGATACATGAAAGAGAGGAAATTTTCCCCAATGTAGCTACTAATCACTTTGGAAACAGTTAAAAACGTTCTTTTAACCAAGAGCACATAGTGCTTTATCGGACCTCCTGGTTTCTCGCATTTTTGTTTGTATCTGATATTAAACGGTATCAGATTTTCATACAAGATTTTACGTAAAACAAAATCAACCTGAGTAAGCGCAAGATACAATTTCATTTAACAATTTTTTTTTAAAGCTATCTCCCTCTTAACTAAACCAGATGTTCCACCATCACCACCTTCAGGAGCAACGACGGGATCTGATTCTGACATCACCGCGGTGGGATATCGTTCCTGTCTGCTCCGTGGAACTTTGTCAGTGCAGCCACACTGGAGGGTTAGTGACCACACTTTATACTGCAACCTCCATGTTTGACTGTAGTTGTAGTGTTGTTCTTTTATGTCAGATATAACATGAACAGTTTGACTTACATCTCATCGGTCCATACTATTTTCTCTCACAAAGCCCTGAGTTTCATGAGCTTGTGTTCATGTGATTCTGGGTTTGCAGTGGCTTTCGCCTCACCACTCTGCCATTGAGCCCCACTCTGCTATTGTTGTTGTGTCTTCAAACAGTGGATGGAGCCATCAGGTCTGACCATCACTGAGGTGGGAGAGGTCTGCAGCTTTTTGGATGTTTCTTGAGACCTTTTGCAAATTCCCTGAGTCTTCACTGTGCTCTTAGAGGAATTTCGTAAGGTTGGCCAATTCTTTGTACTCCCATTATGTTGAAAGTCTTCTCCATCTATAGCTAATGTGTCTCACTGTGGATCTGTGGAGTCAGAAGGACATACAAATAGCTATAACTCCTTACCAGACTTTATTTCAATCAACTTCTTCTGATCTCTTCTCTTCAGGAATTTCTTTCAAATCTAATTGGCATAATGTTCTACTGGTGAGACCTCTGAGCCCACTTCATCCTTGTGAAGGTGACAGATTGAAGTGATGGCGTGACTGAATGGTACTGGTCCAGGTGGGTTTATTCTATCTATAACCAGTTATTGATGCAGCTCACGAGAGTGATGAAAAATGTTTACCTTCTATGTGTTTTCCTGACTGATTACTCGGACATGTTCTGATCGATAAAGGCATTTTAACGACATACTGGGTTCTATATTAATACGCCTGATGTAAGCCCAGAGGCTTTCCTGTTTCTCTGCATTTTCTGCAGTTTTTCCTTCATCTCTATTCTTGTCCTTTATTCTTGATTATGTGGACATATTCAAATATTTTCAAAAGAGACCTGTGGTCTCTGTGTTTACCATGCTTTTTAAGAAAAAATTTAGACCAGTGTTTAACATTTTTGCCAGGATGAGCTGGAAAGTGTTGCTGGAGAGAGTGATGTCTCGCATACCCCTCTTATCCTGCTGCCACTGCGACACAGTAGAAGCAGAAGGAAATGGATGGACTTTCAACTTTTTTCAATGTATTTTGTATTTATATATATATGTATTTATTTCATTAATAATCTAAAGGAGACATCCACACATGTTATTTAGATTTCTTCTGATTCTGAGGAACTAAATGCTTGAGACTAGAATGACATTAATTCTTCAATCAATACTGACTACTTTGTCAAAGTCAGAATGTTATATGTTATGCATCTATTGTGATATCGAGAAGAGAATTAGGCAGATTGGATGCTGTCAGCATAGATTGAGGAGAACTGTTTTCCTTTGTCTTCTTGCCATCTCAGTGTTATTACTTTAATTTTCTTAAAAAAAAACAATCTTACGCAAGTATTTTGGTTATTTGGTCAGGATTCCTTATTACATTCCCGAAAAGCTGGGGGAATTACGGATTCATCATCACCACCGCCGGGGAGAGGTCCTTCATGTTAACGCTATAACACAAAAACCATATCATGGATCATTTTCAAATTTAAGACCCACATTGACCTTGGTTTCGAGGAAGTAATGGATGGATTTTGGGGAAATCAGTTGCATATTTCACAACAATAAAGAGAGCTCACCTTCAAGAATTTTTTGAGACATTATTTCTCCACTGTTGGTTTGATTTAATATCTATTATTATTATCTATCTTGTATACATCATGGTTTATTCTGGCAGTTCATATTTTACTCACTAGGGGGAAGCTTTCTTTAAGAAAAACACTGTGGACAGAACTTCACATTTAGTTTGAGGAATTCAGTCAGGGAGATGCCTGTACAACACAGGGGATTGGGGGGATTTCAGGGCTGTTACCATGCTGTTTGGGAGGTTACATGCCACGAGGCGGTATTTTCAGGGGATGTAACCTTAGCATTTGATGACAGATTGAGATCATTTAAGCCGGCTAATGTTGATCTAGTGCAGTTTAAAAACTTTCCTGGTGACCTGTGGCTGCTGGTAGGGTTAATTATAAGAGAGTGAGTGATTGAGTCCATCACCTTAAATCAGTAAAACCAATAACTACAATTCTTGAATTAGAATCATCTTGATTAGTGGCTCTGGCTTGAATAAATTTAAAAAATTAACAATATTAAGCAACAATAAAACATCAGACAAAGAACAATAAATAACCTAATGCTCACATAGAGCTGTTAATTTGGCTCGTATATGACTGTCCAAGCTTTTTAAGGATATACTTCAAAAGAAATCATCTTGTTTAGTAAATGTTTTTACTCAAATTAAGATAGAAGTAAATCATGAAACAAGGAAAAATTTGTTAAATTTCAAAGTACTTGGAATGATTGGGCTGTCATTCAATCCGAGATCATTCTTACTTTCAGAACACCTTCAGAATAATCTTAATCTCACTGCTATGGCCTTTCAATTCACTAGCTTTTCAAATCTAGTGAATTCAAAATATGTCATTCTTTCATCAAGACAGTCATGTTTTGCAGTATGTGTAATGTGCGGGGGAGAAGGGGGATTCATTAGAAGCTCTCTATAATCCTGGTTTTTCCATTTGCAGAGTGTGATCAGTAATTATCCCCTCTCATTGCTAGGACCTGGAGAGTTGAGCCTGAGGAGCTCGCTGGGACCCTTCAGATAACGCAGGGACACAGCGAATGGCGGAGAACACCAATACTGAACCGCCAGCAACACAACACACCACAGCGCTTATCTGGATGCTCCAGCCAGCTGACAGTGGCTCACCAAAAACAGACTGAGGAGTTCTCCCTGCTGAGCACACGGGCTGAGAGAATACGCAAACTCGCTAGTCCAATTTCACAGGCATCCTCACATATTCTTATTTTGACATTTCTGCATGTTGTTTTGATGCTTTTAAAACATTTTTTCACACAAAATGTGAAATTCTATATATTATGTAACAACATGAAAAAAAACATATTAAGGGAAAATTATAATTTCACATTGACCCTGCATAACTTTATAACCACTAACAGATAAAGTGAATAACATTAGTCCGGTTTACATGGATACTTTTGCTCATTCTGATTGAAATAATTTTGATTGAAGTTTTTGGCTGACTGTTGGCATGAGAAGGGATCCAATAGGTTCTAATCATCTAATAGACACATTTAATGGGAACAGCTGTGACATTCACAAAGTCGACCAATATATGAGGTGTTTTCTCAGTAGATGTGCATTTATTATGTGTACAGAGGGGTCTTCCAGAAAGTGGGTTTAGTTGAAACTTTGAGTATGTTAAGTCTACTCAGGCAGCAATAACTTCCCACGCTAGTTTTCTCATCTTGAATGATGAACCCATGTTGCTCTTTTATTCTAAATATCTGCTCGTGAGCGCATTAAAAGCTCCTGTTCAAGCTCCTGGCGTGAAAGCGTGGCAACCATAGCGTCTCACTGGTTGTCGTGGTGAATTACAGTATCTTTTACTCAGAGTTAACAAACTCGGAGTTGACTGATCCAACTCCAAACAATTGTTTCGAAAATCAAAAACTCAAGAGTTTCTCATATCAGGGTTGATCAACCCAGAGCTCAGTGTTGAACTCAGGATTTGTTAAACCCACTTTCTGGGCACTTTTTGTTGGCAATGTGATGCCTTTAATAAAGCAACAATATCATAATAAAGCAGGGTTTCTCTTGCTGGAGGCAAGAGGGAGAGAAGGGAGGAGGAAGAGAAGGAATTGGTTCCTCAGTGTGGTATTACTTTAAGTAACGTTACATCATTTCAGTGTTACCCAGCATAAAGTTCGGTAGTGAGGCCATGTTGTGTGGTAAACTCCCCAGAAATGTTAAGTTTACATCAACATCCTGTGACATAAGGTTGAAGTAGAAACTTCAAGAAAAGGTTTTTAGTCAGATTTTCAAGAGTGTTTGGGTGAAGAATTTCACTCTGATGAGGCTTTTAAACTAACTCTAATCGCAATAAAGGGCCCCGACCACCTTATTGATAATTTTCTGAGAGAGGCACCTGTCAGTGAACGATATACTATATTAGGCAGCAAGAGAACATTCTGTGCTGGAGTTGATGTGTTGGGAAAATGGGAGATTGTGAGGATCTTAGCGAATTTAAAAACGGTCACATCATGTCTTGGGCATTCAAGGCTTGTTGTTGCAAGTAGTGAGCGGATGTTAGCATGGGTTGTCAGTTCCCACAGAAGAGCTACTGCAGCTTAAATTGTCTTCTGCTCTGGTGAAATAGGCTTCGATTTACATAATTTCTTCACAACATGGCTCCAAATTCCCCAAGGATGTGCTGGACAAACAAATACAATCGCGCAATCTACGGGATTTCAAGGATCTGTTGTTAATGTCTTGGTGCCAGATAGCACAGCACGCCGTCAGAGGTCTGCTGGCGTCCAGGCCTGGACAGGTCGTGCCTGTATTGATGGTAAAAGGGGAACCTGCACAATATTAAGTGGCTGATCAAAGAAGTATCTTGTGTTAAAGGATAAATACAAATACCTATACAGCTTGTTTGAGGTGGAGCTTGATGCCGCAGAGTTGAAAATCATGATTGATGACTGATGTGCAGTGGTTTGTTTCCCTGCAGCTGTGCGCCCGATCAAAGCAGCAGTAGCAGAAGAGGGGCTCTACTGAGCTAGCGTGTGTCAGGCAAAGGCTTCACAAATGTGGAGGTGCGAGGATGTAGCTTGTCTTGGCAGGAGTAAAAACAAATTGGTTGTAACAAACCATAATGAAACCAAACAGGTTATTACACCTTAATGAAATTCATGGACCGGTGCTGCAGGAGAAAAACATTTTCTCTCCAGTGCCATTTCAGACACAACATTTGGAAGGCTGTATGAGGTTCAACTTCTTTTACATGGGACGGCCGTAGCTCAGTGGGTAGAGCGTAGTAACCCTCCCCATTTATCCGGGCTCGGGACCGGCACTGGCTTGTGATGGCTTTGTGGCTGGTTTTGAGGAAGTTATGAACTATTAGAATAAAATATGTTATTACCCAGCCACAAAGGGGTTACAAACTAGTGTACTTCTATTGCCAGTCCCAAGTCCGGATAAATGGGGAGGGCTGGTTAGGAAGGGCATGCCGCGTAAAACTTATGCCAAATCTGTACGCGGAAAAAAAAAATATGATATGAATATAAAAGATTATAATATAAAATATAAAAGATATGAGCTCAGCCTCATCTCAGATAGCACAGTCCCTCACAAACTGGGTTGAGCCTTTTGCTTTCTCACTGTTGTCACCAATGTTATGTTCGTAGACACTTTTATTATTGTCCTCACTTTCCGCAGAACAGGTCATGTATTTCATGTATGTGTAAAACATATTTAGTCTTACTGAACTGACATAAAACGGTAATTGAAATGCAGGAGGTGAGGCAGCAGTACCTCTGCCTCACTGAAGGGCGCATGCTGAGCCAACGGGTTTATGCTGGTTCTGCTGCTGGTCTTTTTCCATGTAGAGACAAAATCAGAGAGTCACCAACGTAGTCCCATTTTATATTTTGCTCTGACTGCAATAATGGAAGATTCTATACCAAAGCCATACCACAAAAATCTATTAATTATTGTATAAAAAATGAACCTATAATTATGTCTATATTTTTTTAATTTTTTTTTTCATATATCATTGAAAATACTTTGAAAACAAATAATGTAAGAGTAAAAATTATAAAGTTTATTTTTAACAGAAAATACCACAATTTGACTTTTTTTTCTTATCGATTATCGTTTTCTTCACAATGTGGTGAATTCATGATTTTTTAACGAATTTTAGAATTGGGATTGCAAATTAAGAACACACTAAAGTGCAGCGAAAATGTGCTCTTTCTCTGAGCCGATACAAATTGAAAATTCTTCTTTGGCCAAATATGTACCTTACCTATGTGTGGGTAGAGGACTCTGATATGAGATACTCAACAGAAACAGTAGTCAGTGTGAAAGCTGGCGATTAAATGGTGAATTTAAACTCCTATTGGGTTCATATATTTGTAAATCTGACTCTGTAAAGGTCAATGCCTCACCTGCCACAAACCTCGCCGCCCGTCACTGACTGTCAGCGTTCTCGGCATCCAGCAGTAGACATTTACCCAACATTCCTTTGGCTCATATGTCAATATGACTGCGTTTAATGGAGACATCATGTGCAGGTATTCCTCATACTCAAGGAGCGTTAAATCACATCGGTTTAGGAGCCGGTATAAACTCAGCGAGGCAGCTTCAGCAGCTGCTCCAGGGGTCTGAGTTTCTCCTGCCATTCTCAGTAGGTTATCACTCTCTCCAGGTCTTGTTATCATTGTCTCGCTGGAGGATTGGAAATCCAACCCACATCCAGTGGTGTTACTTTGGAAACCTATCTTTGAGATGTTTTTATTGTGAGTTTTATACCTCCCTGCCTCTTTGATTTACAGTACATCATGTTGTGTGGGTCGATCATGCAGCTGAGCTGTGATTATTTTTTCTTCTGCTTATTCCAGAGACATTTCTCTCCAGCAATGCTCTCCAGCTCACCCCAGAGGCATTCCCTCGCCGAATGAGATAAATTGTCCCACCCGTGAGTTCTGGGTCAACCACAGGGTCTCCTCCCAATCCAACGTCCATGGAAAACCTCAAACGGAAGGCGAACTGGTGGTCTTATTGAGATGCCCAGTCAATATGAGGTCATTTCAGCCGCTTGAATCAGTGCTCTCTTTCTTTTGGTCACTACCCAGAGCTCTTGACCATAGGCCAGGTTTAGAACATAGATCAGCAGATGTACTTAAGGATATCTATCTCATTAGATAGGGTCCGCATGAACCTGAACCAGTGGTTACTCCTTGCATCTGTCTTGGAAAATTCCAGAGGTCATTTTACACTCTGGTGAAAAGTTTTTATTGATGGACAAGTATCATCAGGCTAAAAGTGACCTGAAAAACTTTGCTAAACAGATAATTGACCCAAAAAAAAGCCTTGTTTTGAGATTATCAATTTTCTAATTCTAAACTATAAAGTTGGTCCGATTAAGTCCAAATTTGGTGCATATGAATCGAATTGAGATCAATCTTGTATCACATTTAACTCTAATAGTTCATATTTTGCAAACTAGCTTTTGTTTCTAATATAACTTCACATTTAATTTGAGGAGTTCAATCAGGGGGATTACTTGTACAGGGGATTGGGGACTTTTAAGGCATATACCCTTGCCTAGTTTGTTATCGGAGCAGATAAGTTTGAATCATTTTAGGCAATCATTTGTTAGTAGAGAATTCAAGCTCAAATAGATAGTTCTCCATGAATAACGTTATCAGACGCAACATTGCCAGCTCCCGTAAGCGTCTCCTCTCACTCCCAGCAGAGCGTCCGATACAGCAGCAGTGAGAGTTGAAGGCCGACTCTGTCTCTGGTATAGCATTAACTGTTTTAAACACCACAGGTTTCAACTTAAAGCTACTGGACAGCGTGTCCAACATCTCCTGTCAATCAGATCACTGAGACATGAGAATGTCAGCAGTATCATGATTAGTGTGTGACCAGAGAAGTTGGGGGGAAACGCAGAAACGCATGACCATAGGTGATTCGACCGATAAATCAGAAATCCGGAAAAAAAGACAAATTATCATCTTCCTCTACAAGGTCACAATCAAGACATAAACTTCTGATTTCTGGATTGGCCATATATAGAAAGTTGGCTATGTAATGCACAAGCGTGGTCTTCAGATGTGCCAAGGCCACAGTCTTCCTGACACCAGCAGATGACACCTGTAGAATACACAGAATATTTCTTAAAACTACGTGCTTTGAATCAGGAGCTCTTACTCCAGGACTGTCTTTTACATAAGCATAATATACTTTTAGTGCACATGATGAATCAGTCTGACCTCTGACCTCAGGACATGAGATCCTGCAGACCTCAAAATGTCATCACTGCTCTTTTGTTGCAGCACTGGGAATCATTATCTCTGCATGAGTGGGCTTGCAGTAAGGGGCCTCTACTTCTTCCTTGGCATTGATGTGCTCAAAATAACACATCTCAGCGATTTACTTCTGTCATAAGCAACTCATATGTTGAACAATATGTTTTAAAAATGTCTATTACAACAGATACGACTAATGAAACCTGTCTGATTTTAAAGTTCCACCTCACTTTTGCCACCGTGACGGATGTGTATAAATTCCGTACTCAGGTCCCTCTTGCAAATCCATCTTTCCTCATTAAATTAAGTGCTTAGAAGTGTTACATGAATTTAGAATTGTATATACTTAGAAGTATATATACAGACTTGAAGGAATGCCCAAATGTGAATTTGTATCTTTTGTACTAATAACAAAGTTTGATGGTTTTTAATTAAAGTACCGTAAGGGATATTCTCATATATTGGTCTCAAGGGTTGATTAAAATATTCCACTCTTAATGTTAACTCCCTGAAAAGAACCCCTCTACAAATTGTTTATATACTCTGGTTGTTTTCAGGTACACGTTTCTCAGTGTATAAAAAGAGATTAGATTTAAAATGTAAATGTGCTTTTATGAAGTCAATGTTAAGACACTGAAAATCTAGATTCTTCAGGTACAAGAAGCAGAAGAATCTAGATTTTCAATGTCTTAACATGGACTTCATAAAAGCACATTTACATTTTAAATCTAATCTATTTTTATGAATGTCAGGTCATCAGTCAGGTTTCAGCCGGTACAAAAATAAATCCAGTACCCCCATACAGATGTGTGTAGTTTTATTTCACTATCAGGTTACACACCGAAACAGTTATATACACTGAACAAGATAATCAATGCGCAAATAATAAACAAATGCAGTGTTCACAGATCAGCCATATCATTATAACTGTCTGCTGTTGTATTGGTCCCCCTTCTGCTGCCAAAGACAGCGCTGACCTGTCATGACTTAGCAGATCATGTACAGGTCCAGTGTGTAGGATTGAGGGGGATCTCTTGGAATTACTGGAATATAATATTCATATATTCACTTGAGACTAAGAAACATATTTTGTTAGCTTAGATTGAGCCCTTTATATATCTACATAGGGAGTGGGACCACTTCCTAGTAGTTCGCCATGTTGCGCTGCCATGTTGTGCAGTATCCTAGAACGGACATACCCAACACCGGCTCCAGTGAGCGTCTTTCACGTTGTTCCAAAGAGGCAGAAGGACAAAGAAAGCTAGCAACCGTTAGCAATGAAACGCTACCACAATGCAAAACAAATATTCTTTATCTTACATATAGGCACACAAGCTTTGACCTCTAGCTTAACATAATCGATTCATAACAATTTCTAAATACATCTAACTAAAGGAACCTCGTTACTTGACAGGTTTCTCGATGCGGTTGTAGACAATGGCATCATTTTGACACTTGAAGGCCACCATAGATTCTCCTGCACGCTTGGACAGTGTGGGGCGAGCTGAGGTGTGTTCTGTTCTGCAATCTGGGACACCACTCCTAGATGCCAGCACATCCCACACACTGGACCTTCAAGTCGTGTATAATGCAAGGTGGGGCCTCCGTAGATAAAAATGGTTTGTCCAGCATGTCCTTGGAGAATTTGGAGGCACGATGAAATGAAACTACGTAATAGAAACGTGATTCAGACTGGAATATCTCCTTTCTTTCCTTTTTGATCCAGTTCCGAAGCTGACGTGTCCATTTTAGGCGCTTCTGGCAGTGGAACGGGGTCAGCATTGGCACGCTTGACCGATCTGCGGCAACGCAGCCCCATACGGAGCAAACTGCGATGTACTGTGTGCTCCGATACTTTTTTATCCGAACCAGCGTTGACTTTTTCAGCAATTTCAGCTACAGTAGCTTTTCTGTGGGATTCCACAACACTGGCTAGCCGTTGCTCCCCCGATGCATCAATGAGCCTTGGTCGCCCATGACCCTGTCGCCGGTTCACTGGTTGTCCTTCCTTTGCCCACTTTTGATAGGTAGTAACAACTGAAGCCCGGGAACATCCAACAAGAATCGCAGTTCTGGAGATGCTCTGACCCAACCGTCTAGCCATCACAATTTGGCCCTTGTCAAAGTCGCTGAGATCTTTGCCCCTGCCCATTATTCCAGCTTCCAACAAATCAACTTCAGGGAGGACAAAAGGTTCACCTGCTGCCTAATACAGCCCGCCCATAGATCCAGTAACGTGACCACACTCGCTGGTCCACATAGGGTGGGATAGAGAAAGGTGACCAGAGCTAGAAAACCCAAAATGTCAGAGTCGTTGATGGGATAGGAGGAGCTGGACAACTGGTGACCTGTAAGACAAAATGGAAACTTGCGTTAGAAATTGGAATTGAAGACTACTGGAAGTGTTTATTTTTAAGTGAATATAAGTTATCACTATGCAGGAGCGGAGTGACGTAAATTGAAACCCTGGAAGGAGCAGTGAAAGCGTCTCACTTCAGGAGCAACGAAGAAACTGATTATTCAGTAATGAAAAAATTAATAAAACTTGGTAGTTTAGATAAGAACAAAGAAACATTCTCAAGTGGTCAAAGACAACTGTCAAAGTTGCCGAAGGGACTCCCTACTACCGACTGTTAGACTGACAGCTTTTACAGTGGAGAACATGTTTAATATCTCTCGTCACTCTCGTCTCCTATTAATTTGGTGGTGAATAAACCATCTCTCCGAACGCCATTCTGGCTTTAAATAGTGCTAAACCTGCTTTAAACCAAAGTGTCCACGTTTTCAGGATTCCAGTCCTAGTTTTAAATAAAGTTAAAGATAATGACAGATAAAATTGCTATGTGATAAAAATGACAGACCCAAAGAGCAAACAATTGTCAGTAACCAAGATATAAATATTACTAGCATTTATCATGAATCACCAGATCCCTAGATTTATCTCTGTTCATGCAAACTTCACACCCCCAACATGATCAAAACCAAGACAGTCTTCATAACGTGGATACTGATATGCAAGCAAACAAACAGTGGCTATGTCATCCTATTCTTCTGTTGTAAGGTCCGTATGAAGTACAGTAGTATCACAAATTAGATTTTAAGCAAAATATGACAGAAGATAAAGTTAAAGCAGCCTTGTGAGGATGCCAAATATCCTCACGTACACTTTCGAGCCTGTGAAAGAGATCATGCAGAAATGGTTGGGTATACTTTTCTTGTTAATCTTTTCCAGTACTTTGTCCGCCAACCCTTAGTTAACGTGCTACCCTTAGCAGCTCTGTCAGCCGGCCACTGTTTAACGAGTGATATGGTCCATTGGCTAACTAACAGACGGTCAGTGCGTTGACATGCCGGGGCTTACAGTTTGAATCCCGTGCCATTGATGTTAAGGAAGGTGGCATAATATTAAATAGAGTGATTTAGAAAAAGTCGCAACAATTACAGCTTCCTTATGGTGTGTTTATATTTTTTATTACAATGTATGGCAGTAAATGAAGGCATGACTATTTGTAAATGCATTAGGCGAAAGATGTTGAATATCAATTTGTTTGGATTTTTATTAATGGCATCTTTTCCTTCCACAGGAAAGTGACGGGACAAGGGTCAATGATCCTTAAGATTAATAATTTACTCCATTTGTTTTAAGTGTGACGTTCCATATTTGGAAAACCCAACACTGAATATGTCATGTTAAATTTGTGTGCAGCAACATTCTGACTTCAACAGAATGTAAGTTTAGTATATATTAATTATGTAGACTTTATTTCCATCATTTCCCATTCATTTTCTAAAGATAATTTCTTGTCTTTTGGTGGGAAACTGTTGATGGTGATGATAATGTGAGATGATCAAGGTTGCTTGGTTGAAGATAAGAGCCCTTAATACTGTTTAATTACATTTAAATTACAATTCAATTAATAAAAACAGGATTTCAAGAGGACTCCAAGAAAAAAACTAATAATAACAGGCTTTACTGCATATTATGTTATTTTATGTCTAAGTTATAAACTATAATGTTTGAGTTTTATAGATATAGACTAGACGGAAATTATTAAACAAAATGATGTCCATACACCCTTTTCCTTTTCATGTTTAATGATGGCAAAATCTTCATATGTGTGCTTATGTTTACCTTTGGTAAACATGAGCCACCAAGGCCACACCAACGGTGAGACAAAAATGAGGACTGGGAGAGTTGAAAGGGGAGGGGGTCAGAGAGAAAGAGCGATGCATTTTCCAAAACCAATCAGAAGTAATTTTAAGGTTGAGCAACCTTTATTAACTATCTATTTACATCCAGTCAATATTTCAAAAATTTAATTAAGATACAATACAAATAAATCTTCAATGTACTCATTTTCAATAGAATATGTTTTATTGACTCCTTCTTGAGGAGCTTTTACAATACGATCAAATAAAGCCGTGTGTAACTTTCTGAATCTGTGGACGCTTGACAGATGTCCACATGAAGTTAGGTTTCTATTATAGTATTTCGACTTACCAATAAAGGCCCAGGGGTGGACTGCTGTTCTAGAAGTCAAGAGAGGAAGAAGAAGAAATAGGCACAGTAGTGTTGATTTAATTCATCTTCTTTAAAAAAGTTGAGCTATGACTTGAAAATGTCAAAGAAAAAAATCAAACCAAAACATATCTAAATTGTATAGAATCAACTAGGGTCTTTTCTAACCATGACTGTTAAATATGAGCAACATAATGTCATGTACGTTTCTTGGTGGATCAAAGCTTAGTTTAAGCTCACTCATAAATAGAATGTAAAGCTAATTCCGTATAGAAATTAATAATTGGTTTAGAATTTCTGATTATATATAACAGGGCTATGCAATAAAACCAATATATCAGCTTTTACTGGTATAACAAAAAAAGGAATGTGTATTGATTTACGTCTCACCAAACCAGAACCAGAAAACGTATCTATCACTCTGTAACGTTTGTATTTGACGTTTTTGAAGTCATACATTCCTGCATCAAAATAAATACATTATATTTAATATTGATTTAACTGAAAGAACCCTTAAGATTGGGCTGTGGATAAAACTAAGCCCACTCTTTAATTCCCAACAGCCGAGGGTACATCTCCGGATACCCCGTGATCCCCTGTGTTGTACAAGCAATCCCCCTAATTATCCTCCTCAAATTATATGTAAAATCAAGTATTGAGTAAAATGTGAACATTAAGAATAGAAGATATCGAACTTACGGTTGAGAAATGATGTCCCAAAAACTGTTGGGAGATAAAGCTAGCCGTATTGTTGGAAATATACGACTGACCTTTCCCTAAATCAATCCAGTTCGTCCTCACAATAAAGTCTATCTGGGTATAAATATTGAAAATGCTCCATGAAAAACTTTTTGGCTATATAGTTAACACAGAGGATCTGTGGTGGCGAATGCGGCAATAGGGATTCCACAATATCCCCAACTTCTTGGGGAATATATGTATATATATATATATATGTTGTAGTATTAAGTCAACATAAAAGGTTGTCGGATATCATCGTAAAGTGAGAGAAGAAGCAAATTAAACTCACAGAGACAGAACCTGTCTTTGTCGTTACCTGACAAAAAACGATGAAAGACCATGATAAAAGATAGTCTGAGTTAGGTTGAATCTGTTCAATTGAGATCTGAACCATGACTGAACAACAAATACATAATGCCACTTAGGAAATTGGTTTTCTTAAGTTATAGTAACAACTATGTAGGATGACATTGAGCTAGAGGTCTCTAGTAGACGGATCAGACCCTAAATATGTTGAAATAAACATTCAACATTGTTGAGTAGTTTCACAATGTATTATTCATTGAGTTGAACGCTGCCTAACTCAACGGTTAAAGCAGTATTTAATAATATCAGAGGAAGACAGGACCAGCAGTATTTCTGCTGTCATCAGACGGATAATCTCACAGGTTGTTCCTGCTGTTTGACTGTGCAAAAGATGTTATGGAGGTGACTTAATATGTCAGTCGTAAGTAATACCTAAACTAATTTATTTTCGATGCTAGTAACATTATACCTTTTACTATTTTTGAATAATTTCTGATTTAACATAAAACATTATATCTATCCTTCTCTGGGTTTTTAAAAAAAGAAAAGAAAAAAAAGAAAAAAAAGAATAGAAACACTTAATCAATCCCCACGAGGAAATTTTGGCATTACAGCAGGTCCAATGTTGTAAAGTTACAATAGAAAACACAGACATATACACCAGTGTATATGTAAACACAAATAAATATACATACATTAAATGAAGAGAAATAACATATAATATATATGTTATTATATATATTTGAGATTTGATCCAAATGTAAAGTGCGTTATAAATTAAATGTATTATTATTATTATTAAATATATCAAAATTGATAAATGCAGGGAAGCTATAACAATAAATAATAGTTTTGTCATGGGGGGAGAAAAAAATCTTTAAAAGCTCAGAAACTCTTTGATAACTGCTGAATCAAATGTTATAAAAATACAACATGGTTAATTTAATCTACACATGGTTGTGGGATAGTTTCAGGACTTTTCATTGGACACAGTTGAATGACCAATGGACCCAAAATGGGTCAGTAATGGGATTTTGGTTGCAAAAATACAACCTATGTCCACAAGTGTGACCTTTAAACGGACACTAATACCTCTGTCTTCAAAATAAATCAATGGTTATGTTCAATGTAGCATTTGGCCTGTTGAGAAGAGAGATAAACTAAAACATAACCCTTGTTGTTACGTTTTTACCAGTTAAGCCAAAAATAATTAAATTCCTACATCTTTGTGAATATAATGTCATAATTGGAATTTTGCCTTATACCACAAAACGGGGATTAACTGCAACAACCAATAACATCAAAAATACTCAGGCTATCAGATACAACTTATCCAATAAACAGATTGCAGTGAGCCAGAAAACATATTTAAAGTGACTAAGAACATACAATGCTGTCACTCGAAACTGTTTGTAAGCTGTTTGCATTAAAAGTCCAGGCTTGAGGTTAACTGGTGTGTAGCCATCAACATAACTGATTCAGCTCTCACATTCCACAGGCCCAGCTGTGGGTGATGCTAGGTCCAGCTAGCTTTCACTGACCTAACGCCAACTAGCAAACGTTTCATTGCACAGATCACCTAGCCCTTGGCAGCTTTCAATCGCCATGTAGCCTCTGGCGCCGTTTAATTTAAAACAAACGGTTAACTTGATTCACTTCTGTCATTGAACTGAGCTAAAATTAGCTTCAGACAACACATCCGTGCTCCACTAGCCTAGCCTTGGATCGGTAAGCTAGCATGTTGATCAACAGTGTTGTGAACGAAATAACATATACGTTCCGAGCTAAGCATCGTGGAAACAACCAACAGTTGCCACATGTGCAAAGTGAGATTTATCCAACTGTCTGCAATACATTTTGCCACACAGTAAATGGAAGCACTAGTGTTATCTTACCTTTCAACAAAGCCTGCAGCAGTCTGAGGGCGGCGCGAACATGAAGGAAGTGACGTCCCCAAAAATGTATAAGTTTAAAAAACAATGACACTAAGAAAATAAAAGCTCCCAAAAAGAAATATACAACCATATAAACATTACAAACAAGCACAAAAACACGAATATACGATCATGACAATGACATATGAACATAAATAGTTTAATGGTTACATTTTAACGTATAACAAGACTATGTGGGTTAGACAAGCGAGCAATAAATGCTTTTATTGTGCCGTATCTGAGATCTCTTTCCTCAGATGTTGAACATCCATGAGCTTTACACCAAACTTAAAACAAGTTAAAACATTGTGTTGTATTAACATAATTTAAAATAACAGTTAAGTTAAGTTAAGAGACGGGCCCTAGTTACTTCCATTTTAAAAATACATTACAAACCTGCAGCCCTATTTTTGAATTTAAAGGAAAAGAAAATAATCGCATTATATTGTCTTAGCCATAATATTACATGATAATTCATATTTTGATTGTATATTTGATTTCGTTGTTGTTTTGAATCCGAAAATAAACCAGTTAAGGTAGATATGGGTATGCTTCTGGAATGTAATGATGAAGTACAAAGGAGAAGAAGAAAAAATTAGGCAATCCTACAAAACTTGCTTGAATTCTATCTGATCCCAATCTCAATTGGAAATACTATTTTTTCTTTGGTGAACCTTGATTGGAGACAGACTGCTTCAAGCCATCAACACAAAATGTTTAAAGACAACAGAATAGCTTATTTAAGCATGCCTGCCAATCTAAACAGGGACTTAAAATATAATGCAAACAATGATTCTCCTAATATTTGACTACCTAGCTAAAAAATCCAGTAGTGTTTCCAAATGTTTCTGGTATGATTTTTTTCGTAAGGATATCTAGATAGGTCACAATCAAATTTGTTTTAACAACATTAGTAGCTTCATGTTAGCATGACTGAAGTAGGTTGCAAGGCTTTTTCAACACTGACCGGCGGCACCGAGCAAGATACTGAACCCAAAGTTGCTCCAAATGCTTGTTCGGTTGGTGTGTGAATGATGGCGTGAATGTTTACTGCTCCTGATGAGGAGGTTGCCTTACATGGCAGCCATGTATCGTCACTTTGGGAATGTTTGTGTGAATGTTTGTGTGAATGGGTGATTGCTAACTCGTACAGCTCATTTAGCACATAAGTAATATTTCAGGGTTTCTTTTTATTAACAATTTTTTTTATTTTTTTTTATTTTGGGACTATGTGTTATGTATTTCAGATGTAATAGTTTATTTATTCATTTCTTTGTTTTGTTTATGTTACAAAACACGTGTTTGTGGTGCACAAAATCTAAAGTTTTTTTTTTTAATAAACTTTGTCAAGTTTAATATATTCATATTTATATATTTATATTTAGTGAGTACAGATGTATAGTCATTTTGGGGTTGGGGGGGCACCATAACCATGTATGTCATGTCATTATGCACTCTGTGCTCTGATTAGCATCGTCTGTGCTGAGTGATGGGTGGACATTTGGACTCATGACAAAATTAAATAGCCATATTTTCAAAATAATATAGTATTAAAGTAATTAAAAGTAAGTATATTTAAGTATATTTAAGTATTATATATATATATATATATATATATATATATATATATATATATATATATATATATTAATAATACTTATATATAACATAAGTATTATTAATGTTTTAAAAATGGTAATATTTTGATTTAGATTAATTGTGGAAGTTCCAAGCATTTTGGAACTTCCACAAAATGCTTTTTGGAAGTTCCCCTATTAATTGATTTTATTCAATTAATAATGTTGGTAATTACAGCAAGTTAATAGTGTCAAGTGAATTTAAATTTCTGAGTAAAGTGTGGCTGTTTCAGGTAAGCACACTTAACAGTGTAATCTGTGAGAAAAAGGCTAAAGATCTATGAAAAAAAATCCAGTTGACACGATCCAATTTTTTACTACATGTCCACTTAGAAAGTCTTGTTCGTATTTATAGTAATTGGGTAATATTAATTCAAATACGGTACAAAAATGATTGAGAAAAACTTAATTTCAGCATGAAACTTTCTTTTGATCACAGATACAAATCTTATTCTCCAATCTCAATGTAGTTTGTTTGCTGAACATTATCACAGCAAAAGTTGTGATACCTGAAAAAGATTAATGCAATCTGTAGGTAAACTGTTGCCTAAATGATTTTTTTAGAGTGTTGTATGGCGAACAGTAGAGATTTCAATTCAACAAAATTTGTTACCAAAAAATGCAGCATCTCCTCCCATAACTGGAATTCAGTCTTTATCTCCTTGGTTATTCGGCAGAATACGTTCATATCAAATGGAAGGACATGTTTCAAAATAAAGATACTTTTATGATGAAAAACTGGGAGATGTGCTGGAAGACCAAAGTGGACAAAACAAATAAAGTTACATCACAAAAGTATTATTTTTACCATAACAATTTAACATTAAGTAACCGGTAGCAGTTTATGTAGGTTGTGTATAAGGGATGCTACTATGTAAACACATGCAGCCACAGAGATATTAACATTCACAGAAACTGAGTGATTCACTCTTGGAAGACTGTCAAATAACACAAACAGGAAGCTGTGACACGGGCACGTGACAGGAAAAAGAGGCAGAAAAGAGCAATCTGGTCTCTTACTCAGAAGGCTGTGAAGAAAGGAAGCATTAACAAAGACATTTCTCTTATAAAGATAAAGCTTCTTTCTGTCAGTGAAGTGTCATCCGACCTACCTCTGATCGGGGCATGTGGTAAGAGCTGGGAGTACGATTCAACCCAGTGTGTTATATAATGTGGCCCTGACTCAGGGCAGCGTTAAATCAGGAGTCAAGCTTGGGGCTGCGTTCGCTGCCGCTACACATGATATATTTACTGGTTCACAGATTGGGAGAGTCAGAAAAACGAGCGCAGAAGCTGTGCCCTACATGATATATTTGTTAATATATTTACTAGTTTGAGGCGAGAATTCAACACCACACGTCAATCTTCGGAACAGAACAGATTCAGTGCTCATTATCTGACGCTCCATGTCTTTGGAACTCCACCAGAGTGATGAAAATCATTTATACTTCTTCAGAATATATTCCCACTAGAAATATTTTCATATGGTGGTGAAAAACACAATTTGAATGTACTGAGGTACATCACACTGAAAAACATATCTGTAGGCCTAGATTGTCATCCCCGACGACAAGGTTATATTCCCGAAAAGTTCCCAATCCCCTGCGTCGTACAAGCGATCCCTTGATTTATCTCCTCAAATAGAATGTGGTCATGTAAACATTATTTTTTGTAAAAAATCGAAGTGAGTAAAATATGTACTATTAGAGTAAAATATGATAAATGCTTGATGGATCTCTTTCAGCTCCTTCTATGAACCAAATTTGGACTAAACCGGCCAAAACTTGAGAAATTGTGGCCCAAAAACTTTTTTGAGATGAAGCTATCACTAGTGTCAGAAATAAACTGATCTTTCCCCATATCAGTTATGATATATGCAGTTCTCACACTAGACCCACATGTCTATGTGGGTATGAAATTGAATGAATGTTTTCGAATTCCGTCTGGGGAACTGTGTTTCTCATAAAAAAAAAAAAAACTTGCCGTAGTTAGTGGAACATGAACTATTAAAGTGAAAAACAATGAATACAAGATAGAACTTCATGAGTCGATTCACATACACCAAATTTAGACTAAATCAGACCAACGGTTGAAAAACAAGAAAACTTTATTGGATAAAGCTCCGCCTAGTGTCGGGAATAAACAACTTACCTTTCTCAACAAACACAAAGGATGTGTGGCGGATGTGGTTGTGGTGATGACGATTATATCCCCGACCTTTTGGGGATATAATAACACCAAGTGAATGCCACCTCTCAAATTCAACCTCCACCCCTTTTTGGACTTACTCATGCAGTACTTTGGAAGTTGTTCTTACTTCATACTATCAATTAAAGACACACAACAAATCCCTGCAAAGAAACACATTTTTCTTTTTTTTTTAATCCTTTTGTCTTCTCTCCTTCCTTTCAGTAGTCTTTATCTCTGCAGCCTGCAGGTCTATCTGAAACCCAGATTGTTTCATTGTTGTAATAAACAATAACATGCTGAGATGAAAAAATGAAAAGCTTGTGGCAATATGACCATTGATGAGAACAAGCATCAGAAAAGTGTCCAACTTCTGTTATCAACATGGTAGTAAAAAGGTGACAGCAGGCCGTATGTGGGTTGATGGCTCGCTGATAAATTCTGCATTTTTCTGAATAGTCCTTTGTTGTCTTCTTACTTTTTGAAAAGTAAAAGTGGATGGTAGAGGACAGCACCCCACCTGCATATGAGCATGAAATCTTTGTGTCAGAAAATACTGGATCGAAATCATCTCCATGAGATGCCGAGGGAACTGAGCAATGTTTGGTTTTGTTTAAATAACAGCAGACTGTGATGTCCATTTTCAAGGACAAATGTTTGTCTTAATGTTGGTACGAACCCAAACAATAACATTGTATAAAGCGGACTGACCCTGACTGCTAGGAATGCACATATCAGATAAGACGATAATTATTCGTCCCACGGAGGGAAACTACGGTCTTTTATGGGTTGGACGGGGGTCGGGCCGTCAGGGCCAGCGAAACATTCTCTGCCGGCCTAAACATTGTCAGAAAATTATATTTTCGTAATTTAATTATTATTCTAATTGAGATTCTATTCTTTTTTTTAGTAGTTAGTTTCCATCAGTCTATTGATGTCATTTCATTGCTTCTCTCCCTTCCGCTTCCTGTGAGTTTATGGAGATTTGAGCTTTCTTTTATCCAATCAGATTTCTTCACTGGTGTCTCCCGGCAAACTATCTTCAGTTGGACATTGAGAAATTCAAGTTAATCCCTCTTCTGTTAGAACAAACAGGAGGATTTTTTATTGATTGCAATTTTGATTTAACCAATCAAATTTCAGATTTGTCATGTTTGGCGTGTTCTTTGACACACCAGGGGATGCTAGCTTACCTAGCTCTAGGTCAGTTTTACACAAATGTTGAAGATGGTTCAGCCCAAATCCTCTGCCTCTGTTGACCGGCCTTTTGCAGCCTTTAAAATTGTTGTAGAAAAAGGACTGGGCAATATAGGCTGTCAGCCCTGGCATTCATGTCAGTGGAAAAGGTTCTTGTGATCGCGCTGAAAGGCAGCTTTGTCCTATACGACCAAGTTATTGAGCTATTTTCAAAGAAAGAAAGGATGGACTTTGTCTTTAGACGATGAACAGTCTAAAGATAAAAATCTAATGGATTTTTGATGCATCTTAAATAGTTGTTCATTATTGCTTGCTTTTGATCGTTGTTCCCGTTGTGGAGTGAATGTGGTCAAGATTTAGGGGTCTGGCGCTGCCGGCGTGCATTTGGGTGCATATGTTTATGCCCAGCAGCTCGACTGGAGTCTGGGAGAAAACCATGTTGAATCCTGATGGTGCTACTTCCATTTTTTGGTATTTTCTTTGGGGTGGTGTGAGTAAATGTGACTGGTTGTTAAGAGTTAATTATTTAGTAATAACAGTTATTTGAGATATATAAGTGGAATCTATTTGTGATGCAGCATAATGTCAGTTTGTGTAGTAGTGCTACATCCATGTTGGTTTAAGTGCAAGCAGTTTGTGTTTATCCCTCATAGAAATTCAACCTTATTTTAACTACTTTATTCGTCCCGATAAATGTTACTGTGTCTTTGAATATGGGCTGGTTGCGTAGTCTCACAGTCGCCACAGTGTCACGCTGAAGTTATTGGAGGGCAGCTTAAACTGTTGAAGGCCCAGGTGGAAAATCCACGGCCAGCCACTGGGTAACACTATTCTCCTTCTACATGCAAAATTAGAATAACCTCCAAACATGAGCATTCGCTATTCGTAAGTCAAGAAAATACTATTCATCATATTCATCAATCAAGCACAAAACACACACAGAGGGACGAAGAAACGTTTTAAAGTGAATTGATTCGTAGCTGGTGACTGGGTCTGGTAGTTTGCCCAGAGGTTCTGATAGAACACAGTTCTTCTATTTCAAACTAGTGGCAGCAACACTGCTTTATGCAGATCCAGATGCTTGCCTGTTATATTTTCATTTCCAATGTTGGACTCAAAAGATAAGTTGAACTTGCTTTGCACCATTTTCATAGCAAAACCAATTAGCAACCTTTAAAGGCTCATTTGTATGGAAGCGTCTGTGTTTTTTAAACCTTTATTGACCTGCATTAGACTACATCACTAAAGCTTCATCGTCCTGAGATTACAGAGATGGAAAAAGAAAGGTAGGTTGTTATTCAGAACGAGGCTGGTAGAGTAGCAGACGCATTACAGCCAGCAGTTTGACTCTTTGTTACAGATAGTCCTTTGGCAGACCTGCAAGGGCTTACAGCTGAAAGCTCCGCAAAATGTTTGTAGCTGTTTGGGATCTACACCATCATCATTATTTAGGCAGAAAGCTTGCCAACACTAACTGCCTAATTAAGCATTCTGTGGTGCTTCCAGTCTGACTCTGAGGTCATTTTCATCCCGGCTTACAAGACAATGATTTCATTTTGCAGACAAGTGCATCAAAAGCTCATTATTATGACTACTCACAATCTGACATTGCCTCAGTGAAGCTTGTTTTATCTTAGAATTTAAACAATTTACACTATCTAGACTAAACTTTTATCAAAATGTAATAGTCATGGCCACATTAGTTTTTTCTATCTTTTTGCAAATACTTTTACAAATAAATGTTAAGATGTTACCGATTACAAAGCCTTGCTGTGAACCAATCTGTGTTGAATCACAGGGTTTTTTGTGGGTCAAGGGTTCAGGCTGCAAATAAGGGTAATTTGTTTCCTCCCTGTTATTTTAACGGGGAAAAAAAGATCACTGTTTGTTTAAGCAGTAAAGAAACATTTTCCAATGAACTTCTTGAATATGGTGGCAAATTAAATTCCTTTTTTTCTTCTTTGTTTCTAAGGGTCAGTTCAGTCTTTTTTAACAGTCAAGAGGAAAAAAGGGTCAGTCCTCAGTAGAAGTTGAAAGGACTTAAAAAGAACATAATGATTTTATCCCAATTAAAAAACAGAAGTAAGATGCAGGGGAGCAATTAGCAAAATTAATAACCCATTTTCTATGGCTCAATCTTTAAATGAGGCCCTGCTGAAGCTGTGCGAGACGTACCGCTGCTCTCATTGTTAGTATAAATACATAAATGTAAAGCAGGAGGTTCTCAATGCATACACACTATTCTGTTTGTCCTCACTCAACAATGTCTTTACAATGGCAAAAAAATTTTTTTTTTTTGTGAGAGTAAGAAATAAATCCCTTATAGATCCACAACATAGTGAAATTATTCCTCTGCATTTGACCAATCCCTGAGGGAGCAGTGGGCAGCCCCTTTGAAGTGCCTTGGAGTTCCAGGGTCTTCATCAAGGACCCTACAACAAGTAGGCCCTGGTGGGACTTGAACAGGCCACCTTCTGATCTTCCAATTGGGAGAAGGCCGCTCTACCGGCTGAGCTTCAGCCCCCCCTGAGGTGTGTAAAGTGAGTTTTTTATTTTTTTTATTGGTTTATTTGGCAGGGACATCGTACATTAATAAACATTTCTGTAAATGTACCAGAGTTAGCCAAAAGGATATTTTTCATCCGCAGTCCCAGAATCTCACTACAGTCCGTGTCTTTTAATGGAACAGATGTTCAGGCAGTTATCAGCAGGTTATTGTGTCTGATGCTTGTTTAATCAGCATTTTCAAAATCAAAGCAATTTTATTTATAAAACACCGATTCACAGCAAACTTAATCTCAAGGCGCTTTCCAAAAAATACTAGTCTAGACTGTAGTCCTTAATCTCTATTCTAGAGAAAACAAACAAATTCCTCCATGAGAAAGAACATGGAGACAATGGAGATAACACTGCCTTTAAGGGGCAGAAACCTCGAGAAGATCCAGACTCAGGGTGGACGCATTACTGCCTTGACTTGTTGGGTTGAGAGAGAGAAGGAGAGAGAGAAGGGGAGGATGAGGGGTTGTGAGGGAGAGGGAACAGTTGAAGGAGTGTGAGGGAGAGGGAATAGGTGAGGGAGTGTGAGGGATTGGGCGAGGGAGGGTGAGAGAGAACGAACAGGTGAGGAAGTTTGAGGGATTGGGCGAGGGAGTGCAAAAGAGAGGGAGAATGCGAGTTAGTGTGAGAGAGGGAGTGAATGAAAAGGGGGAAATGGGGAGGGGACACAGACATGCAAAGCAGCAGAAATAATGTTCGCTCTAATAAAATCTTGTCAACTTTCAAGTGACTAAAGTCTAAAACAAAAAAAAAACTAAAATGATTGATCTTCATGAAATGTTTTAATTTCTGTTATTGTCAAACTTACCCATGTAATAATTAATATTTCGCTCAAATTAAACAACAGTCAGATTCAAAGGCATCTTTCATTTTATTACTGTCGCCATACAGACCAAAGCCTGTCTTTCTTTGGTCAGTTAAGGTGCTCGTGTGTTTGTTTCCATTTTCAAGTGTCGACATTGCCACATGGTGAATCTGCTTAATTTTTGATTATGCAGCCCCAAATATATTTTTTGTTCATGACTGGAATGATTACGTTTATATTTGGACTCACCTCAGTCTAGAAGTTGTCTAAGGCTGAAAGTTCAAAACAAGAACTTTGGAAAGTTCCGAGGAGTTAATATAAGCTCAGTATCAATAAAGTCTTTAAGAAGTTTTACCCTTACTTTGTAAAGTTCTGACATCTTGTAGCATTAATTCCTAATGAACAAAAAAGGAAGGAAAAAAAAGGTACATAATTCTATTCATAGAACCCTTTTTTTTTTCATCTGTCTAGTTTATGTCTAGTGGAAATGCGCAGTGGTCGAAATAACATGATAAAGCGAAGCGCAGAGAAGCAGAGAACTCACAATAAGTGTGAGCCAATCATCTGCTAAATTAACATATGTTTGTGGCACAGTGCATTGTAATGACATTTCTAAATGTCACCGATGAAAATCAACAACAACAGCAAGAACTGCATATAATGAGTGCAGAATGCATCGCTTCAAGGACTGTCGGAGAAAGAGGAGGAGGGAGTCATGCCTGTAATAAATGCTAATAAACTCATGTGCTGTAGTGGGCAACAACATACAGTATGATTAGGGCAGTATATAATTGTTTTATCATTCAAATACTGTATATAATAATGTAGGTACTATATATGAATAATACATTTTAGAATCCTTTTGTAATTGATAAATGAAAGTGCTTGAACAACAGATGAATAACTACAGCAGTTGGTATAAACCAGGGGGGTCAAACTCCATCACAGAGGGGGCGAAAATTAATGACGGATTCCACATCGAGGGCCGAACAGGACTCAAACTGGCCACTTTTAATCTGAGCTATTATAGTTTTATTCTTATTTTATTCACTCATTTTATTGAATTCTGAACAAACCAGCAGATTTGAAAATATTCAGAAACATTACAGATTAAATTCAAAATATATCAGCATCTCTAATTGTTGTGTCTCCCTCTCTATCAGCTTAGTTTCACAGAATAATATAATATATATATATAATATATAATAATATATATATTTATAATATCCAAAGAAAAGTTTTTATTCACTGCCATCAATAACAGACGGAAAAACTATATTTTACAAGTTAAATGAGACATAAAAAAGTAAGAAAAAAAAGGCACATAATTCTATTTATAGAAGCATTTTTTTTTTCATCTGCGAAAAGGTAAAAGGCTGGACTAATATAGACATTTCAGTCTTCATACACATTAAAACAGTAAAAATAGAAAACAGTCATGAACAGCCTAATGGTGTATTTCGCATTAAATGTGAACAACTTTTTAATGCTTTTGAATGGCTAGAGGTTGTGAACCCACCTCACCAATTAATGAAAACGTGCATTCTATTTTCTAATACGTGCAAGCGACTTACTAATACGTCTATTGTTCATCGTTTAAAAAAAAAGATTTATCAAAAATATCTCCTCCGTTCTCCATGGCATCAACTCTAAAGATTAACCTAATGTTTATCAGAGTGACTGGATGGACGCTGATAACAGAGGAGCAGGGAGAAGTGCAGGAGCTATTGATTGATGTTCTGGACATAGCAGTGCATTCTGGGATTTGTAGTATCTGTGGTGTTTGCGCTGTATACCCGTGGGCAAGTTATTCTAAAAAAAAAATGTTGTCTCGCGGATGTGGCCCATGGGCCTCGAATTTGATACATCTGGTATCAACCAAAAAACTAGAATATGAACCTACACTAATCCTCAGGGTCCCACCTTTAAGCCCCCATGGTATTTTGACTATAATGTGCCGCCTGGAGCATGAAAATCTACCCCTACAATCTGATATCACATTAGTATCATTCAAAATCTGACGATTTCTTTTAAGGAAAAAACTATCACATGGATTATTTTCAAATTGCATACACACATAGAACTTATTACTAAGAAGTACTGGATTTTGGAGAAGGTGGGTTGTATATTTCTGACACTAGGGGGAGCTTTATCTCCAAAAGTTTTTAGGACATCATTTCACAACTGTTGGTCCATTTAGTCCAAGCCTGGTGCATAAGAATCAACTCATGGAGGTTTATTTTGTATATATCATATTTTACCCACCGGGACAGCTTTTCCACGAAAACGACTGTTCTCCGGGGTATAACAAAAAAACTATTTGATGGATAATACTTAAACTTTATATTCACATACACCTTAGTGCGAGAAAGACGTGGATTGATTTTGAGGAAGGTGGGTTGTAAATTTCTGAAACGAGGGGGGGCATTTATCTCCAAAAGTTTTCAGAGTATAATTTATTATACTCTGAAATATTAATGATGGGAGAAGATGCACCAGCATCAACAAGAAGGCCATTTTGGTCATATGCTGAGGAAAAAGATTCAAAACTTAGATGAAAACTTAAAATTGCATCCATATATTGGACGTATTTCCTTATATCATATCAGCATTATTTCCTAATTTTAATTTTGTAGTCGAAAACTTAATGACTGAAGACACATTTTTTACAACAAACAAAGCCATTTCGACTCACTTGTTGCCTGATCAAAATCACTTCCTGGGGTACTTTTTATTTGACAGCACCAAGCGACGCTGCTCTGGCGTTGACGTACAATGTTTAGTCTCTTTTATGACATTTGGTCTGAAGATCACGGAATTTCTGGAGGAGCTTGAAGGCAGTCTCATCATCAAATAAAAGAGTGAAGTCTTGACCCACCTTTAAGAACAGAGATATTAAAATGTCTACTGTAAGAAATAATTTAAAATGTCATGACATTTGAAACATTTCACCCCAAACATACCAATTCTTTTGAATCCAAGAATCTTGCTAAGATAGAGAGAATATCTCTACTTCTGCCCAGGTCTATAACAAGCTTCTGACGGTGTTGAAATGTCTCTCTCATCTTCTGCAGGATCAGAGAATTGTCTATGGTATGGTTGATCAAAGCATCACCATCAAGTTGTCTTTCAACATTAACAGTCCTTTGGGAATTTGGACCTCGTGGAAAAGGTTCCGCAGAGGTGTCATTGCAGATCCCTGTCGAATTTTCTTTGAACCGTTTTCAGACACCAAGAAATGTGTCCTGCAGTATCATAGAAGCGTTCCTTAATTTTAAATGTTAGCTCGTGAGACATGTCAGATCAGCCAAATGTCAATTTTAGACACATGCAAGAATATTAAAAACACACTTATCTATGATTATCAATAACACGAGCCACTAGTACTAGTATGTTAACCATGGGTCTTCTTGTTAGGTTTTATGTTACTCCAGCTTAACTGCTCCACCACTAGATTTGAATCATTTTTCTGGAGCTTATCTTAAATAAGATTAAACACCTTTTAGTAGAACTGGAGAAATTAAAATCTCCTTCAATGTCTTGTATATTGTAATACTTCTGCTGTTTGTTATATTTCACTTGGACCAGCGATTTTACTGAGACCTGCAAAAGAGTTCAACAAGGCAAACTAGTCCTACATCCTAGACAGCGAGGGTATAGCCCAGAAAAGCCACCAATCCCCTGCGTTGTACAAGCAATCAACCTGATTGATATCTTCAAATTGGTTATTTACACTGGTTAGGTTAAAAAGCTCCCCCGAGTCAGTAAAATTAAAACTATTAGAGTAAAATTTGATATAAGAGAGATAGATCTTCTTGAGTCAATTTATATTCCCCAAATTTGGACTAAATCAGACAAATGTTTAGGAAGTAACGTCCGAAAAACAGGTGTTATTTAAAAAAAAAAGTGAGAAAAATATTAAGTATTAGATTAAAACATGGTGCATACAAGATAGTGCTCCTCGGGTTGATTCATATGGAACAAATTTGGACTATATCCGACCAATGGTTGAGTAATTAATTATGGCTAGAAAGCCTTTACAGAGTAGAAAAAGCACTCAGAGCGTGCAAAACCACTCAGTACCCTAGGTTTAGGAAAAATTCATGCAGATTTCTCTATTAATGTCTGAGTTATTACCCGCTTCCAAATCTACGGACAACTCCAACAAACTCTATTCTCTATTCAATTCTGAGTATCTCTCAAATACTCTGTAGCCCGTCGTCTGCTGCGCCTTCGCCTTCAGCATCTCTGTTCAGCCCACTGAACGCCCAGTTTGACCCCCGAATGAGCACTCAAAGGAATCAAAGGAACAAAGGCAGCAATAATGACACAGTGATGTCACTACTCCAAACAGCTTATTTAATTTAATCTAAATGCTGTGTAACATTTTACGTCACATAAATATAATCGCCTCTAGAGTATGCCAAAACCTACCTTTGGGTAAAATTTCATGCAAATACATCCTTTAGTTTTTCTCAAATCCTTCTTACGGACAACCTAACAAACAAACAAACAGACAAAAAAACAGACAAACATATAAACAAACAGACTAACACAAATGAGGGCAAACATAACCTCTTTGGGAGATGTAATAAAGTTCCCCTAAATATACAACCGACCTTCACAAAATAATTCCAATTCTTCCTCTCTTTAAGATCTTTATGGGACTAAAATTTGAAAACGATCAATCAAATAATGTTTGCAGAATCGTATTAACACAAATTAATTGCAGTGGTCATGACAATTTTATAATATCCCAGACTTTTTGCGGATATAATAATTTAAATTTATTGTAATTGCAGTTTGATTTAATTGTAATGCCGTAGGTGGTGATATAGACACAAAAAAAAACCTCCAAAGAAAGCAAAGCTGGCAAATTGTATTAATAAAACACACTGACATTCCCACATTTTATTGTTTAATTGTGCGTGAGTATTGCAAATTGAGCTCCTGAAGCTGCTTATTATCATTGCTTTACTTTGTTCCTTACGCCGTCCTCACAGTAACTGTAGCTCTAGTCCACTGAGGTCAGTAGAGTATCATAAATATGTCCTTATCATAACCTCCTGTAACAATAATGCGCCCAGAGCCATTCCATGTAATAAAGGTCCACTGTAGAAGATGTGGCTCACGTTTGGTCACACCACAGGGCTGAATTTTAATCACACCCTCTTTCCAAGCCACTAAAACAAGGAAGTGACTTTTATTGGACAGCAGAGGAAAATAAACAAGCCCTAATTGGCTGATGCCGATCGCGCTCCACTCCTGCACTACTCCTTTGTCAGAGGATAAACCAGTTCGTCTTTGAGCTACAGGGCTCAAGAGCGCACTGACCTTTGGACACTCACCCCTTCCTTGAAGTGACTCCACAATGGCTCTGAGGGATGGTGAACCTTGCTTTTATTTACATACGCGGACAATATTGACACTCAATATTGACACATAAATGATGATCTGTTAAATGAGCCATGTTATGTAATAAATGAAAATGAGCTGGTGTACCTGAACAACTTATATCAATGGCCCGACTGACCTTGCATCCTTTGGCCTTGCATATTCATCAAAATAAGACTTCTTACACTGTATTTATCCAGGAGGCTTCCATTTACTGAGGGACAAACCTCTTAAAAATCCAATTTAAGCACCTTCTGTTCCGGTGTGTGTTGCAATAATTTTCACAATTCTCTTTCATTCTTCTGTTTCACACCAATAAACACCCATCTCTTGTTAGAAAAAATAATGCCTACAAGGATGTGTTACACAACAAGCCTACGGGGAGCAATACTCCACCACCAGGTATTAAAAGCACGGAACAGTGTTTGCAAACTGCCAAACACAGTCGTCAATAAGCTATGACATTTTGATTGCACTGGAATGAATGGCTGCTATGAAACATTAAACCTGTTTTTACCTTTTAGCAGCTTAGTCACAGACTGACAAATACCACTGTTGCAATATTATTTCCTTTTTTCTAAAGTAGTCTCATTCACAGGAAGATAAACGGCTTTGAAAGAGAATCATCTCACGTCATGTCAAAAACAGTTGGGAGACAGTTGTGCTTTTACCAAAGAAGACATACAGTACTGTGAGAAAGTGTTTGAGCCACTTCTGATTCCTTTAACACAGTAATGTCTAATACATAACTGTGTTCACGCTTAATTTTAAACAAGGGCCTACGCTGTTTTCCCCGGCTAGGGCTTAGTTATGTCCAAAATTGTTGTTCTCGTAAAAAAGGAATAGTAAAATATGATGGAATCTCCAATTTGGAGATTTGTGTACAATTTGAAAATGATCCATGAAATATCTTTTGAGTTACCACGTTCACACGAACGATGTGCGGACCTGGCGATGATAATTTCCTAATTAAAGAAAGGTAACATGACTAAATACAAAACACAAATTCTGAATGATCATTTTATGTATTGAACCGTGAGGTTGACTAATACTTCGGCCAGTGTGAATAAGAAATTACCACAAAAAAAAACTAGCAATCTACATTACTAACTGCTTCCAGCTGGACTGATCACTACCAGCTCTGTTTGATCACATGATCACTTCAATAGACCATCTTCAGAATCACATAGGTTCCATCAGTAGCACACTATGCCCAAAGAGTTGAGGAGAGGGTCATGATATACACTAATCCCAGATGGGTTTGAAAGCTGATTCTAAACCCCTGGGATTCTACAAATCCACAATGAGACACATGATTTACAAATAGAAAAAAAATTGACTTTACTTATGTAACACTTTTCTAGTGTCATCCACTCAAAGCGCTTTTACAACACGAGTCAGCATTCACCCATTCACACAAACATTTATGCAGTGCTGATAGAGGCTGCTATGTAAGGCGCCACAACCAGATGATTTTTCTGTCCTGAATGAGACCTGTCCCGCCGGTTACTGTTACCTCCAGAAAGCCCGAAGCACTGGTCGTGGTAGTGGTCTGTCTGTCATCTACCGCAGTAATTTGCACTTGCCTCCACTGCCTTTGCGAGAGATCTCTTCTTTTGAATGCCTGGCATTTAATTGTAAACCCCCTTTCTCAATGACCATACTTCTAATCTACTGACCACCCAAACCAAAACCAGCCTTCATCTCTGAGATGTACAACCTTTTGTCGACATTTTACACAACCTCTGCCAATATTTTATTACTTGGAGATATGAACATTCATGTCAACTCCCCTGCATGTCGTTTTGCTTGCGTCCGAATTTCTACTTCAACTACTGGATTGTTTTAATCTCAGGCAACTTGTCGATGTCCCCACCCACACCATGGGGCACACTCTGGATCTTGTCATCACTGACTCTGCTCCTCTCAGCAATCTTCTTGTGTACGATCTGGGTGTGTCCGACCACAAGGCCGTCTCCATGGAATTGTCG